>CAUOFW020001783.1:0-70827 GCA_963454935.2 Ilex paraguariensis
CCATTCGAGAGATACAGTTCCCAGAATGGCTGTCCAATACAGTATGCGCAAAGAAGAAAGGGGGAAATGGCGTGTCTGCGTGGATTTTACAGATCTAAACAAGGCATGTCCAAAGGATGACTACCCCCTGCCAAAGGTGGACCAGCTGGTAGATGCCACAGCCGGATATGAACGAATGGACTTCCTGGATGCCCGAGCAGGATATCATCAGATCCCTCTCTATGCCCCGGATCAAGAAAAGACGGCATTTATCACTCCGAAGGGAGTTTTATTGTTACAAGTGATGCCGTTTGGACTGAAGAACGCCGGGGCAACATACCAAAGATTGATGAATCGGATGTTCAAGAAGCAGATCGGCAACACCATGGAGGTCTACATAGACGACATGCTGGTAAAGAGCAAACGGAGTTGTGATCATCTTACAGACTTGGCGGATACCTTCTCCACTCTCAGGGAGTATGGGCTGAAGCTGAATGCAGCGAAGTGCGTCTTCGGAGTGGAGTCAGGAAAATTCCTCGGGTATCTGGTTAGTCAGCGAGGAATCGAAGCCAACCCAGATCAGATTAAAGCAATCCTGGACATCCGAAGCCCTCGCACTGTCCGAGAAGTCCAGAAACTCACAGGGATGCTGGCTGCACTTAACCGTTTCGTCTCACGCTCCTCGGATAAATGCAAACCCTTCTTTGGAGCAATCAAGAGTGCTGGGAGAAATATGTGGAGCCAGGGGTGCGAGGACGCCCTGGCTGGGATCAAAGAATACCTAGGACTCTTCCAACCCTGTCCGTCCCCATCCAGGGGGAGATGCTGTTCCTGTACTTGGCAGTTTCAGAGTTTGCAGTAAGCGGAGTACTTATCCGTGAGCATGAGCACCGACAGAAGCCGATTTACTACATCAGCAAGGCGCTCCTGGATGCAGAGACAAGATATCTGCCCCTAGAGAAACTGGCTCTGTCCTTGGTCACCACTGCGAGGAAACTGCGGCATTACTTCCAGGCGCACCCAATCACTGTCCTAACTGATCAGCCCTTGAAGGCAATTTTGAGGAAAGCTGAACTCTCCGGAAGGATCTCCAAATGGGCAGTAGAGTTGGGGGAGCACGACATTCATTTCAAACCCCGAACTGCAATAAAAGGACAAATACTGGCAGACTTCATAGCTGAGTTTTCGGGGGAGCATCCTGTTCTAGAAGGACCGCCTCCTCCCAACTTGGCGTCTCCAACAAATGTTGAAGGATCGCCATGACTTTTGTGTGTGGACGGTTCGTCAAATAGCAAGGGATTGGAATCGGTGTCTTGCTGACCTCTCCAGATGGGATTATTGCAGAGCAGGCCATCCGGCTGGGATTCAAGGCATCGAATAACGAAGCTGAATATGAGGCACTCATCTCAGGACTTCAGTTAGCTGAGGCAACAGGAGTTACCAATTTGATCGTGCATTGCGATTCTATGCTGGTGGTCAATCAAGTCAATGGAGAATTCGAAACGAGGGACCCTAGGATAAAGGCGTACCATCACCAGGCAACGACCCTAATCCAAAGGTTCGCCCGTTTGAAATCAAGCAGGTGTCCCGCGACAGAAACACACACGCCGACGCCCTGGCTTGTCTAGCCTCGGCAGTGGACTCCTCCCAGTCGCGCAGGATCACCATTGAGTATCTTCCCACATCCTGCATAGACCATACTCTCGAGGCGATGGTCATCCAGGACGCGCCCAAGCCGCTCAGTTGGATTGATCCCTTTGTCAAGTTCCTAACAACGGGAGATCTCCCGGAGTGTCCAAAGGAAGCTAGAAAGATAAGGCTCAAAGCTCCAAGATTTTGGGTCTCTTCGGATCAGAAGCTTTACCGGAGGTCTTTCTCAGGGCCTTACTTGCTATGCGTCCGAGAAGATCAGGTGCAAGACCTCCTGTATGAGGTACATGAAGGAATATGTGGGGGGCACTCTGGGGGGCGATCAATGGCGCACCGCATTATGTCTCAGGGGTATTGGTGGCCGCGAATGCAAAGGGATGCGCGGGCATATGTCCAAAAATGCGACCAGTGCCAGAGGTTCTCCCCTACGATCAGGCAACCTGCGGGGGACTTACACCCCCTCACCAGCCCTTGGCCATTCGCCCAATGGGGGCTCGATTTGGTTGGACCTCTGCCTAAAGCTCCGGAAAATAAAAAGTTCCTCATCGTGGCCACAGATTACTTCACCAAGTGGGTGGAGGCGGAGCCGTTGAGTCACATCCGAGACATAGACGCCAAAAAGTTCGTCTGGGAGAACATAGTCGTCAGATTTGGGATTCCTCGCGCACTGGTATCGGATAACGGGACCCAGTTCACTGGCGGGCGCTTCAAGTCTTTCTGTGAGCATCTCGGGATCCGTAACTTCTACTCCACCCCTGCATACCCTCAAGCCAATGGGCAGGCGGAGGCCACCAACAAGACAATTATCAATGGGATCAAGAAGAGGTTGGAGAAAGCCAAGGGAAAGTGGGCGGAAGAGCTGTTAAACATTTTATGGGTGTACAGGACAACCCCTCGGTCATTGACAGGCGAAACCCCCTACTCCCTGGCATACGGGATGGAGGCAATCATACCCCTCGAAGTAGGGCTCCCGACCATAAGGACCCAAGCTTTCGATGAAGGGGGAAATGATCATCAACTAGGATTGGATCTGGACCTACTGGAAGAAAGAAGGGAGGAAACCGCCTTGAGGATAACCAAGTATCAAGAGAAGATCTCCCAACTATACAACAGGAGGGTCAAGACTCGAGAATTCCGGATAGGCGACCTGGTCCTCAGAAGGGTAACGGCCAATACCCGGGATCCAACAGAGGGAAAGATGGGACCTAACTGGGAAGGGCCTTACAAAGTGATATCAATCGGGGCACCGGGTCGTATGGGTTAGAAGATATGAGTGGAAGACTTGTAATACGACCATGGAATGTTATGAATTTAAAGAAGTATTACTTTTGAAGTACTTTCTCACTCAAGAGCTCGCCAAACAAAGACAAAGGGTATGGCCCTGGGGACAGAGTTCAAGGACTCTCGTCCCCGAAGTACATACAGGAGCAAGCCTCCTGCAAGGGTATGGCCCTGGGGACAGAGTTCAAGGACTCTCGTCCCCGAAGTACATACAGGAGCAAGCCTCCTGCAAGGGTATGGCCCTGGGGACAGAGTTCAAGGACTCTCGTCCCCGAAGTACATACAGGAGCAAGCCTCCTGCAAGGGTATGGCCCTGGGGACAGAGTTCAAGGACTCGTCCCCGAAGCAAATACAGGGGCAAGCCTCCTGCAAGGGTATGGCCCTGGGGACAGAGTTCAAGGACTCTTGTCCCCGAAGCATATACAGGAGCAAGCCTCCTGCAAGGATACGGCCCTGGGGACAGAGTTCAAGGACTCCTGCCCCCGAAGCAAATGCAGGAACAAGCATCCATAAAGAACATGGCCCTGGGAACAAAACACAAGCACTCCAGTCCCCGGAGTAGATACAAGATCCTGCCTCCGGAACGGGCCAGCACGCCCCGAAGACAGTTCAAAAACACTTATGATTTATTCTACACAGAAGTAAAGAAAAGTAAAACACTACTGTACACAGAAGGACAGAAAAAAAACTTGTTATTTATTTCCAAAAATAGGGGCTTTGCGTCCCCGAAGGCTACAAAAGGAAAGCAGAAGGGTTACAATCAGAAAAAAAAAAAAATAGCTTCATCGGGCTCCAGGCACCTCCAGAACTTCAGCCGAGGGCGAGTCAGCGATGAATGGTTGAGAAGCTTCTGGAGCAGGCAAGGGAAGAACTTCGGCAGCGGGAACAGCTTGAGCAACTTGAGGTTCAGGAGCATGGTCCGACGGAGCGTCCTCGGACAAGTCCACTATCACCGCCTCGGGAGCATCAGCCGAGGTCTGCATCGGCGTAGGGGCTTCATCCTCGGCAGCAACCTGTGCTTCTGTCTGTGCCATCTCTGCCGAGGGCACATACTTGTGCACTTGGAAGAGAGGGGAGTCTGATGGGACTCCAGCAGCCTGGAGTGCCTCGTCCCACCCTTTCTTGAAGAATTCTTTGCTGTTTTCCTCAAGAGCGGGGAGCACGTCATCGGCAAACTCCTCCAGGAGTTGTTCCTCCGACTTCCGGTTCAGCTCCTCGGCCCTGATCCTGTCTAGCTCCTGGGTAAGGGCCAGACAGCTTTCCTCGGAGCCCACTGCCCTCTCCTCCGCAGCAGAAAGCCGCTGCGTTTGCTCGGTAATCCTCCTCTCAGCATCGGCAAGTGCGACACTTAGTTTTTCAGCGCCCGCCTTGGCCGATTCGGCGTCCTTGAGGAGTTGCTCTATTTGAGCAGCCTGCCCCGCCAGGGTAGAATCCCGGGCAGCTACATCCTCCTTTGTCCGGGCGAGGGCCGCTTCCGCCTCCTCCTTCTGACCTCGAGCCCTCTGGAGGTCCATCCTAGACCCGTGGTACCGAGCAGCTATGATGGAGATCTGCTGGGTAGCCTGCAAAGCAACGAAAGAGTGTTAAATCACAAAAATGGAAAACGAGAGTAAAGAAACCAAAGCAAAAATGAACTCACCACCAGGGAGTTCTGGATGATGGAGCGGAACAACACGTTGGTTGATCGCCCCCGATGAGCCTCCATGTCAGCCTCAAAATGCAATGTCTCACTCACTGCATGGGCGACATGAGGATCCTGCAGAATGGAATCGTCGACCCTGATCACTCGGTTCATGTGATCAGTGGCTCGGGGATTCTACTCCACGGCCTCCACTGTAGGCGGGAGGGAAGGAGTAGTCTACTGCTGTTGTTGTTGCTGTTGCTGCTGCTGCTGCTGTTGTCGGGGCTGTTGTTGCTGCTGCTGCTGTTGTGGGGGAGCAGGGGGTAATCCACGATCCCTCCCGCTTTGCTGTTGAGCGGGAGGTGCCCTGGGTCCCCGGCCAAGGCCGTCATGCCAATGCTTGACCCTTCTCTCCTCTTCCACCTGAGGATCCCGGTCTCGCACCTGACCCCGACCGAGAACCCTCGAAGAAGCGGCAGAACTGGTCCCCGCCGGAGTACCGCCGGTCGTCCCTCGACCTCTCCCGGCTGCGAGGGCTTGCCTCTGCCTAAGGAACCCCAAATTAATGCGAGGGGCGTTAGACATCGCTTCCTCGAGAGCGTCTTCGGCGTCCAAAGATTGAAGAATTTGAAAGTCAGGCCACAAGTCACCTCCCGGAGTCCCCACCTCGGCGTCCGAAGGAGCAACGTCCTCTCTGACCCCGACCTCTTCAGCAACTCCCTCGACCTCTGCCTCCGAAGCCCGATCCGGGTCTTCCTCCAAATTTTCCTCAGCCTCTAGCTTTGCCGCCTGATCGAAGAGTTCTGACCACTGCGAAGGCTCGAAAGGTTGAGGAAGCTGTGAAAACTTCTTATACCCGGGGGTATAGTACAGCAGATTATGAGCAGCTCGGCCGAACCCATTGTCACCCGTGAAACTCCAAACCGCGATTAGGTCGGCAAAGTTCACCAGCGACCAAGGGGGTGGAGCTGTTTCCCGAGAAGGAATATCTGCACAACAAAAAAGATTGTCATAAACATGAGAAGTCCCGAGAAACAAATAAAGAACCCGAAGGAACCGACGTACTTGTCGTTCTCCATTCCAGAGGGCAAAATAAGTCATTGTACTCGGGACCAACACCCCTCTGCCAACATCCCTTGAAGATTAAGATGTCGTCCTTGTACCCCTTGTCCGAGTCAGGAAGATGGGTTACAAGGTACATGGAGGGGTCCTTGGCTTTGAGGTAGAAGTGTTGGTGAGGCATGACTCTAAGGAGGGAGTAACAGAAAAGGAGATCATTGAGCCCAATATTCACCCCGAGGCGCCTATTGAGCTCTAAGACCCCCATGATTATTCGAAAGACATTAAGGCAACATTGTCAGGGGAAGAGGTGAAAGCGAGACAGGAACTAAAGAAGCAGGGGGGGTAAAGGAAACCTAATTCCACCCTCTATGATGGCCTTGGTATAGAAAGGCATGACATCCTCGGCCCCGAAGGTAGATGAGTGCAACAATGGGTTAAAATCCACCACGTCTACGCACGGGGGAATGCCGTACTTGACCCTAAACCTATCAATCTGCTCCTCGCCTTTCACCTTGTATTTCCCTGACCCCGAGGGACCAGTCGGTGGATTCTCGGGAGCAGGGCGACGACGAGGCATCTCTAAAAGAAAAGGAAGAAAAAGGTATTTACTCTTGAAAACCCGAGGAAGTTCCCCGAGGGTTTAAATCAAGACGTGCCGACCGGATGACACCACCGTTCAATCGAAAAACAAAAAGGCTAGGAGGACGATAAAAAAGAAGGTTGTGAAACTCACCCGAAACGTCAAAAATGGAGTTTTTCAGGAAAAACTTTAAAACGACTCCCACCAGAAAGTCCAGGAATCAACAATGGGTTTGCTGGCTCTGTGATTTTGAGAGAAAGAGCAGTCGACGATGGCAGAAGAAAAGAACTCCGGCGAAAGATCAAGAAAGGCGTACCCTGGATAAAAGATCGAAATGGCAAAACGATGGCAACCAGAGAAGAACCCCCTTTATATAGGGGGAAATTTTCATCATTGGGCGGGAGAACCAAAACAGCGCATTTAATGCGCACGACATCCCAAGCCGGGGAAAGCGGCTCGAGGCCATAATGAAGGACGGATGGCAGTTGGGAAACCCTTCGTCTCCTTACAACGCGTGTCCTCGGTGTCAGAAGATCGAAGACTGGGGGGCAGTTGATGGGACTCTTCTGAAAAGCCCTATGATGAAGAGACGTGTCCTCGGGTTTTCTGGAACAGTGTTGCTCGGATTTAAGCACCATCGGCAAAGAGTGTCCTCTCCCTCGAGGTACCTCTCATGGGATCACGCGTTCGGTGTATTATACAACACGTGTCCTCGGTCACCCGTGTACCTCGGAAACATACCACCCTCGGTCCCCGAGGTGAGCCTTTCCTCAGTGCCGAGAGTCACTCCGTCCTGGACGTTTCCCCTACACCCGGATAAAGCTACTGACGTGCGGGTCATCAGCCTATGCCAGTCTAGACTATTCATCATGACCTCGTCTTACACAAGTAATGTCAGAACATACCGGAATACAGTAATCACAGCCAGTAAGGGATGGACGCGTGGCAAATGATGTCACATCAAAGACAGACAAACTGCACGCCGTTACTGACACATGGCTTGGGAAAGCAAACAATTAATTGCACCCTTCTGTTGACGAGACCGCATTCAATGCGGTAAGGTTCGGATATGAAAGGCAATAAATGCTCCTATTACAGAGTATTTATTGCATCCTTCCCGAAAGGAGCATATTGTACCGTCGGCGTCCCGACGACTCAGCATTGATTGCTCGGGACCCCGAGCAGTCAATTAGAGAAGACATTCCTCATCAAATCAATACACACGCTACCTGTGCCTGATGATCACCTACTGACCACACTGACAGCAATCATGAGCTTTTAAGGTATAAATACTCTTCCCAAAAAGCAAAGCGGGTATGAAATCAAAAACTCTCTACTACAATACAGATTTTCTCAGTGTTTTCTTCTTCCTCTCTCTCTCATTCAAAGACTGACTAGACCGTCGGAGGGGATACGCCGGAACACACTCCGGCACCCTTCTAACTTGCTTCCTCTTTATTCCAGGAAAACCTTTCATACGTACAGGATCGTTCTTCCTTTCCCAGGATCTTCCTTTGCCGTTCCAGGTTGCCACCGTACCTTGCAGGCTGTTTCAAGCAGCGTGTTTGACCACTCAACCGGCTCACTCAAAGTTCACCAGGGGAGAGATCTGTTCCCAATCTTTTTTATATTGTGCAGGATCTTGCACGCACAGACGGGTTAGGGAGTCAACTCGGTTTTAATCCAAGATATAAAAACTCTAATCCTAATTCAACTCTAACCGGAGTATTACACGCTTGGATTCAGGTTAGGCTCGAGTTGAATTTGATTGAACCCAATATTTTAAATAGGGTTTAATTTTTTAGGTAAATTCAGATTCTTAAATGTAAATATTTTTTAACTCTTTTATTAAACTCACCTAGACCCAATAAAAATCAAGCACATTAAAGACACAGATTCTAATTTTAACATCTTCTTTTAACTCCGTGTAGTGCTATAAAAAGTTCTTGATGAGTCTAAATAACACATTATTTTATTGTGTAGTCCTGTGTATATCTTAAATGCTTAAATAACACACATTATTTTTAATACTCGAATAAAAGTTTGGGTTAAATTCTAGTTGAACTCCATTTTTAGTAATTTGATTTGGACTCAGGTTGAACCTGAAACCTCAAAACGAATTTAGTCCGAATTTACTTTAGATTGATGATTTTTGGCCCAAATTTTAAAAAATTTAACAAAAACACTGATTTTTTTGAGTTGACTTTGGATTCGCCGCCCAAATTACACTCCTAAAGTACTTTATGAGCAGAAAAAACTTATTGGCCACCAACATCCTAGATTATCTCATCAATTTACCTTTCTTTTGAATAAAAAATATTTATTGGTCACAAACATGAAGATGTTGGATTATTTCTTTAATTAATCATCCTTCAAATAAATCTTCCATACCACGATATCTAAAGAATGTCAGAATTCTGCAGTCTTATTTTTTACAAATTTTCATGTAATATGAATAAAACTTTTCATAACACAACATCCGAAGAGAGACAGACTTTTGGAGTCATTTTTTTGCAAATTTTTATATAAAATTTTCAACTCTCTGCATTAATATGAATATAAATCCATTTGAACGTCATGCAAAAAATTTCCTCTATTTTTTTTTTTGAAGGAATATTATGCTTGTTAATTGCAATGGAACTGAGAAAAAACAAAAATTCTATAATGACCATATACTACAAGCCGATTGATGATAAACTGTGATAGATTCCAACAGGAAGCGATGAGTCTAATAAACAATTACAGTTTAATGCATAAGAGTCTAATAAACAACGACAGTTCAATGCATCAGAGTATAATATTACTACACAACTGTCTATAATTGAACAAAAATATCCCAACGCTGTTGTTAACCAAAAAAAAAAAAAAAAGAATCACAAGCACACCTCAAACGGTGAAACCATTCAAATTAGAAGGGCAGAAGTTTATGGGAAAGGATCTTATTTTCCATTACCACAGAATGCTGCTGGAGTTTGCAGTACAACAGATAAAACTGAAAATAACAGCGTCCGATTATTACGACTACCTCAACCAATTTACACCATCATTTCCAGCAAGTTAACGACGACAGGACAATGACACAGATGATACAACAAAAGGAAAGGAGAGGAGGTTAATAACGCAAGATCCATCAGCCACAAAAAAAAACTACATTGACTAGTTTGGAACTAGTTAGACCCTGCTGTTCGCGGGCAGGGGAAGAACACCATCAAAGAAATCACCAAAGTAACCACGAGGCTCGTGTACTAGCTTTGAAATTATGTCTCTGAGAGTGATTACCCCCTCTAGATTTCCAGCATCATCCACGACATAAATCCGATGGATCTTTGTGGAGTCGAGTTTCAGAATAACTTCCTTGAGTGTGTTGTCTCTTTGGCATGTAACCATGCCACTCAACAATGGTGAATCTTTTTGATTCTCCTCCAGGTAGCTTCGAACTGCTGTCAGAAAGTTCTTGGCCGTTATAGATCTGTAAGAACATTCCAGATGAACGTGTTAAGATTGATGATATCTCTGAGATCCAATAAGCTCCTTTAATATTTCCATGACCCATCAGGGAAAAGTTGTACACTTTATTTTTATTTTTTTGGGAGAGGGGGGGGAGGGAGTTGCAGACTTGAGCTGGAAAAAAGCTAGAAAAGTTTCGGCTATAAACCTGTAATCCTTGTAGATTGCAGGCGCAATTAGAAGGAATTGAATATCTCTGATGCTTATATTACCAACTGCTTTACTTCCGCCACTTTCGACCACTGGTACCCCACCAACTCCCTTTTGTCTCATCAGTTTAAATGCCTGTAGCACTGGTTCATCCTCATCCACCTGAAAAGAAAGGAGGAGGAATCACAAACCCCATCAATCACAAGATCATGTTTGTCGACCAAGATTTTAATGTGGATTTGGGGGGAAATGTGGGCTTCAATGTTGAAATCATTTTCTCAGGCCATTGTAACTTAGTGGTGGAAGTTATCTGACAATACTTGCATTTGACAAGATTCTAGATATCAACCACTTGACTAACCAACACAGTTATTATGTCACGATTGTTGCCTCCATTATAAAATTCCTAAAACGACATAACACTACCCTTCAGCCCTCGATGGAGAAAAAAAAAAAAGAGGGGCGTAATCTTATAGTAATGATTGAACTAATCAACCATTGTAGAACATCCACTTAGAATAGATTGTGGCTGCAGATATCCAATATTTTAAAGATAATTCTAACTAAAGAAGTCAAATACCTTAACAATGCGACTGGGCTTCATTAGAGGAAGACCAAGGTCAGATAGTTTTTTAGTGCCCCAGCTTTCAAACCAGTGAAGACCAACACATTCTTCCAACATGTGAATCACAGCAGATTGGGTGATTATGTTATCAATTGTTGTTTCACCTAGATCAACCACAGGAACACTTTTCATTCTGTACTTTGATAGCAGCAAGAGCATCGTCAAAAAGGAGTTCGACTTCTGCAAAGCAAGAAATGGAGCCCAGCGGAATGAACCTGAGATATCTTGAACCTGTGTACTCATAAGTTAGCAAGTGTAGGATGTTTCATGAAGAAAATACTGAAGAAGTACAAAGAGAATAAAAAGTTCACTAGAATTAAAAACTCTTTCTTAGTATAGAAGTTAAAAGAATAACCTTTGTGTTCTTATAAAAGTCAGAAGAAGTAAGA
Organism: Ilex paraguariensis; assembly: GCA_963454935.2. Taxonomy (NCBI): domain Eukaryota; kingdom Viridiplantae; phylum Streptophyta; class Magnoliopsida; order Aquifoliales; family Aquifoliaceae; genus Ilex; species Ilex paraguariensis. Next base: position 10,845 of record CAUOFW020001783.1, read on the forward strand.
GTCTCAAAAAAGTTCCCAGAAGTGGCTGTAGGAGATTCAGGGTGCAAGCTTCTAAATCTTGGAGAAGATAACCCATTAGCTGCGGCTGCAACAGCAGGTCCAATGGTTTCCTCTGATACATACATATCGAATGCTGAGCCCGCAGATCCTTCCATCTTTTCTGACTGCAAAAAAAATGAGCCCATATGTAAGCTTCCATTAGGAAGGCATGAAGACAACCAAATACTGCAGCAAAGAATCAGACATCGTTTTCACAGAGTACAAAGGTTTGATTGGAGCATTGAAGCCTGACCTCTATGCAATATCTGAATGCAAACATTAAGCAATGCCAGTGAATCAGCTTTTGCTTTCTCCCCATGTCCATATATTAATAATTACCTCAAAATTGCCTCCCACTTGACCAACCATAAAAATTACCATCTTATTCTTTGACAAAAGGAAATAAAAGAACACAGACTACCAAAATCCAGACATTAATGAAGGTACAAGTTCCATTTCAGGTTTTTGCCAACTATATATATCCAATATGTCAGCACCAACTGAAGTGTTGACATTTTGAAGAAAATGTAGTGGGTATCTTGCCAAACAAAGGAAAGTTCTAAAGTAATGATGCTTCAATTTAGTTGTAGAAGAAACCCGTGCAAAATATTGTGGTCACCAATTTGCATTTCATTTCATGGCACCTGGGGAACACGTTTGATAGAGGATTGGAGAGGAGAGGTGGAAAGAACAGGCTCGGAATGGATTTAAAGAATTATTTAATCACAAACCTATGAACTGAGAGATGTTACCACAACGGGCTAAGCCAATTCCCGACCATCATGATACCTTAATATCAAGGAATCCCACCCCATTATCATGATTGCATAGCCCCAGCTGTAACAACCATGATACTGTCACGTAACAAAAAGACAGAAATCTATGAAGCAACTTAAATATCTTTCTATGAAGGGCGAGGTTTGGAACCCAGTCACTTTATACCTAGTGGAAGTCATGGAATAGCATAGCTATTATCAATTGAAGAAAAAAAGAAATGGACGAATATGAACTCTCATTGACTTACTTCACTTAGTGGTTAGAGTCTTCCATACAGTATCAGTTCATGATCTAATGGTAGGGAACCCACCCGTAGGTGGAGGTTCTTGCTCCAAGATTCGTTTGTTTGCAATCACCTTCTACCTATAAGGGATTAGCGGTTTCGAAGATCTGACTTACACACAGAAAAGTAATATCATAAGTGGTTCATCAAAACTATACTTGTTCCACCGGGGTGTTTCCTTGGCATATCAGTTACTCTTAGAAGTTAGAAGCAAGTGGTGGCTTGATAGAAAAGGGCTGCCTCTATTCCATTGATTTCAAATTGCCCTCGGCTATCAATCAATATAATCTAAGAAAAATCCTAAACAACAACAACCAAAAAGCCTGTTTTCAGTTATTAGCCACAAAGACGATCCACCTGCTTCTACTTTCAATTATCAATGATAGGAGGCAAACCTGATGAAGAATCCACACGACAATTCCTGCAAACTCCACAATACCAATGTATCTATCGATCCAACTCGCGTCCTTAGGCGCCTTGACATCCACAACGGGTGCACTAAGAATTTTATGTTTGGACAGTAACTTAACTGCGTCAGCCAAGCTGGTATCCGAGTTTAGCTCAATTACTACAAACAGATTTTGCAAACAGTGAGGCCAATAGCAGAAGGAAGTAAGAAAGAAACTAAGAACCTGAAAGCAAATGACAAAGGCTTGCAGCATATGCCAACTCTACCAAAAACAGAAGGTTGTAGATATAGAATTTTGTGTGTGAGAGTGTGTGTGTGTGTTTTTTTTTTTTTTGGGGGGGGGGTTGGGGGGGTTTGGGGTTTATGGGATGAGGTTAGAACCCACAACTACTTGCCCTGTGACACCCCCTCACCTCAAAACATGAAGATATAGAATACAAATGCACATATAAGCATGACTCCATGAGCATGATAAGTATAAATAAAATGCAAAAATAAATATAGCCAGACACACATAACACTCTGAGAGCATGGTCAGTGCACATATGGTGTTTATTTATCCTTATATTCTTATCTTGTAATACCTCTTTAAACCCTAACTAGTGTTTGGTCACCAAGAAAGAGACGAAAGTCATACATACAAAAATTATGTATCAGAATTTCAGATTCCTCCTTGATTTGGGACTTCTTTTAACAAAAACGTTTCCTCGCAGCTTGATCCAGATAAAATTTTCTGATGATTTTAAGCTTAGGTTTGAATTTAATCAGCAATGGTAACTTTTTCCTTCATAATAATTTGTGCATAACTCTCAAACCCAACATGGTCAACATCGAACATATAACAAACCAGAAATAGCGAGAAATTTTTTCTCTAATTTCTCCTCATGTGCTCTGTATCGTCAATAAATAATCATAATAATCAAAATCCATGCCTCAAAATACAATGAATATCCCTAAACACACACTTACACCATACATATAAGGATGAGGATTTCTAACTTTCATTCTCATGTGTTCATCCTCATATCTAAGGTCTTGATCAGATGGATTAGCAATAGAACTAAGGCCAAATAAAGAGAATTAATGCATAATTACAAATATAATTTCGTGGGTATGCAGCATATTATTAATATATTACCTTGAGAAGAAGGAGCAGGAGGGAAGGCAGAGACAGGGATGCTCTCAAAGCAAGCATTGAGCTTCTCAGTTGGACTGAGCTGTGGCTCTTGTATGTCCCACAGATCCTCCACATGCCTCCCCAACGTCGCCTCTGGGCTCCTTGGACTACCATCTTCCACCACCATGATCTCTCTCTCTCTCTCTCTTTCACACACACGCACACAGACACTAACCCCTCTCTCTTTCTCTCTCAAAAGCCTGCAATTCCAAAGTTTAGAAAGCTGACAAGAACTTGATACTATCTTCACGCTAACCGTTAATGATTAAAAACTCGCCAGAGAGATTATATCGTACTACGCGCTGCAACCTAAGGTACCAATCTGGACCATTAAAAATAGATCAAGTGCTAGATGGGTGAACTCTGGACAGGTGGTACGATCTTGCAGGTGGAGGTGCGTCAGCATTGATGTAGTTGCGTGGTCAAAGTTGGATGGTGGATGTCTCCAGGTAGTGCTCGCGCATGCTTATCCTGACCATTATTTTACTAGTTTTCCGGCAAACTTAGTAGTAGTTATCCGAAGTTTAATAATAGCCACTGCCATGCACTCTCTAACATGCACCGGGACCGTGGTTTATGGATTGTGGTTTTGACTCGCTAGTGATGACGTGGCATTTGACAAAAGCCGCCATGCCACCTGTCCCGCTTTTTTTAACCAATTGGATCTTTCTTTCATTATACATTTTAATAATTGAAGCAAATTTAGACATTTATTTTGTTTAACTTAATTTCTTCTAAATGAGGTCTATGGTATTTTTATTTTATTTTATTTTCAGGTACTGTATGGAGAAGAGTAATATTAGTTAGACATAAAAATTTATTGATTTAATGATGTGATATTAATATTGTGTAATACTATTATTATTGTAACCATAATTGTTTGTCTTCTTAATTAGCGGGACCAGCCCAATAATGCATTAGATAAATGGCTTTCTAATTTTAAGTGCCCTATTTGATAAGAGGAAAAAACAAGTGGATGGGACATGTGATAAGGAAAAATGGGAAGAAAGAAAACATTTTCCATTATTGGTTGAGAAAGGGCATGGCCCGCTCCCAAAGTACGACGGGCGGTGTGTACAAGGCTCGAGAACAAATTTGCCGTCGTATGGCTGACCGACGATTACTAGCGATTCCAACTTCTAACTAATTAGAGTGACATTGAATCACTTAAATTTATTTATAAGATAATTATTTTATATATATAAGGGTATAATGGTAAATTTTCTCTAATACCAAACAATAGAAAATTAATTGTTTCAATTTTCTATCCATCGTATAAAACACAAATGAGAGAAAATTTGTTTATTTCTTTCAAGGATGAAAAGTGTATTTTCACACCAATGCCCCTTTGGTCAAATGATATTTTTTGCCTTGTGAAAAAATGACCTTCTTGAGATCAAGGGTTCAAGTCTCCTTCCCCCCTCCCCCACACCCACTCCCAAAAAATTAAAAAAAGAAAAGGAAAGTGTATTTTCACACTTATTCATCTTTTTATTTTTTCATTTCTCATACTAAACGGAGTATAGAACTACCGCTTAATATATGTAATAGACAAGACAAGTGACAGGGGGCACGGGGCCACCGTGGCCTAAGAGTGGCTCCACCGTCGAGTCTACCATTTTAATTTTTTAATTTTTCCTTATACCTTTATATGTCATTGTTTTGAAAAAATTATATAATAAAGTACAACAGAATTTAAATTTTAAAATAAATAAAATAATTTTTATTTTTCGCAGTTAAAATCTCTTTAAATTTTACTTTAAAATTAATCTAACAGTTAATACTAATACTTTAAAATTAATAAGAAAAATAGGGTTCTGAGAGTGTGTTTGAGATAATTTTTTAAAAGTGGTTTATATAACTTTATAATTTATCATAAATATTTAAAAAAAAAATAGTGTTTGGAACTGCCTCACCATTATCATTACACTCACCACTACCGCCTCCACTGTCACTTCACCACCACCCCCCCGCTGTCCCATCACCACCACCACAACTACAATCATCGTCGTCGTTGTTATCCCACTACCACATCTGTCATAACAACCACTACCACTATCGCCACCCCCTATCATCATCATCACATCTACCGCCCTCATCACTCTTACCACCACTCCTACCGCCTCATTATCACTATCGTCGCCACCATCACCACTATCACAACTCTACCACCACCATCCCCACTACCGCTGCCGCTATCTTACCATTGCTGTCATTGTCCCATCATCATCTCTACTATTACCATTGCCTCCATGACTACCACTATCATAACCATCACCATCACCATTTTCCACCAACACTATCATTTTCGTCCATTACTACTACCACTGCTCGTTTCAATTACAACTGAGTGCTTAAATTTCTTTCTCTTTCCTCTATTATTGTAATTTGATTTTAGGTGTGAATACAAATATATTTATTGTTGATCATTTTTTTAATAAATAGTATTATTATTTTATATCTTATCCTTTTATGTTTTGAGAAGTCAAAAAATACATTGGTTAAGTGTTGAATTATAATGACCATTCCAATTAGTGTTGCTATTTAAGTTTTGAGGATTATTTTTGATTATTTATATAATCAAAAAAATAATTTTATTGGTGAACTCTTTGATTATTTATATCAAAAAAAAATACTGAAAAATTTTGGACTGAAATAAATGATTTTTAAGACATGATATGACATTAAAATTTATTTGGATAGCTAATTCGGTGGAATGCACAATGACACAAGTATTATGCTTTTTTTTTTTGTTCCATATCTTAGTAAGGCTAAAAAGTGTTAGAATATATTTTCTTCTAGTAATTTAGTTTTGATTGATAAACATATTTCTTATGTTTGCCTTTAAAAATATGTCTAAACTTTTAATAACTTACATCAATTATAGAAATTTTTGTATTCATATTTTTGCCTACCTAAGAGTGAGATGTTGGCTACGCCCTCGTTCTAAGTGATTAAAAAGTATCTGATTTTATGAAAATCGAAACGAATCATTAAATACCAAAATTCTTATGTTTCAAAATATTTTGACATATTTTGACAAATAGTTTAAAATATTTCATATGCCTCGAATAACATTTTGTAAATTTGTTTTTAAAAATTATTCTTTATTTTCATCAAATTTTTTAGATATTATCAAAAATATTATTTATTTTCAATCTTATTAAAAAGTATGCACCAAAACAATGCCTTCCTCGATATAGAAAATGTTAATTCCAATGAATAACTCAAATAATAATAAAGGCGATGGATAAATTTAGACGTTTTAAGTTTAAATCTTAGTAATTTTTTGAGAAATATATTTTTTATTAATTTTTTAATTTTAGTGTGGATAGCCTTAACAGAATTGAAAAAAAAATTAGTCTAAATCACATAAATTGATCTGAATATTCATGACGATTAAAATAAAAATATATATAAAAAAAAAATTCCTAGTAGACCAAAATATATGTCGCGGGTACTGTCACATAGCCGAATTCCACACGTTTCAGTGCGGAGTTTCCACAGAAGAATTTGATTAGACGCGCGCAATGGATGACTCAATAGCTACGCCGTCCGATTCAAACTATCAGACGGCGGCAGGCGGAGCCTCGAAATTTCTCGCCGACCTCCCCTCTCGAGGGCTGTTCTCCTCCACTGTCCACTCCTCCAATCTGGTAATCTCACTCTTTCACTTCTGTAATCCTTTCATAAACATTAGTTTTTTTGTTCGCATTTGATGGATATTCGCATAACTTGCTTACATTGTTTTAAACTTTGATCATCATGAAGTTTTGGTTTGTAAAATGAGAAAAATTAGGGTTTTTTCCTTAGTTTTGCGTGTTTATGGGTTTAGATGTCATTTTGGCTATATTTTTTATTCATGTTTACAGTATTTTACATGTGAATTAGCTATTATCTTCAAGGATTCAGAGTATTTACTGAAAGCAAGTATCTCTCGGATCAATTTTTTTTTTCCTGAAAAGTTATATTATTTCATAACATAATACATAGATTGCACTAATTCTGTGATATGATTTGGGAAATATCGTAGTACAGTACACAGGCACCAGACTCACACACTCAGGCGCGTGCGCACAGATACACACTTTTAGAGGGATGACACCAGGACCAGGAATGGTAAGGACATCATGGATAGCTAAAGTCCAAAGATTTATTTGCTTGGTTTATATTAGCCATAAGGATGAAACTTGATTCATTGCCTGTAGAATTAGAGCAAGATGGATGAAGTGAAGAGGTGCCTTTTGGTGTAAGAGTGGTGTGATTGCTGAAGGGTAATGTTTGTTCCCCAGAAAAAATTCATTACTGACTTGCTCTTACTCCCGATAGGATATTACTAGGAAAAAAGGTAAAAAAAAGTTAGAGAACATTATTTCAGCTAATTTTTAAGACAATTCCTGAAAGAAACTTATTAGTTACTCGGTCTGCTTTGCAAGTGGGAAAGTTGCATTGTTAATTAGATGGTTCTATTTTCTTGTTTAGATACCATTGTTTTCCTACTGCTATCCATTTAATTTCATTATCATAGTAATCTTTGTTTCCCATCCCATTTTTTTTGTCCTGCTTCAAAAATGTACGTCAGGCTCTTCCATGTATTCTGTTATATTTACATATTGAATTTATGCAGGGTGGAATGCGTGTTTATGTTTGCGACCACAATACTTCACCCCCAGGTCATTTCCTGTCTTAGCACTTCTTAATAGTTCTAGAGTTTTTGCTTGGTTTTGAATTATTTGATGCATCTAGAGAACCAGCTGATAAAGACAAACCAGACGAACATACTGATTAGATCTCTTGTGCTTAAGAAGCAAAAGGGTGAGTCCAGTTCAAAGAATGCAAGGGGTACAGCTGCAAATGAGAGTTCTAGTAAGAGGTATTAGATCCATCCTTCCTTAGGTTAGCAATGTTTGGCACCTTTGTGCATTCTTTAGTGCGTGCATTTGCATTTTTTGCTCCTCTTGTTGCCTTCTCAAGGAGTCAGTTTTTTTTGTCCAAATAGAGGCAGTTTCTTTTTGCTTTCTTCTTTGCACATTTATCGAGGAAGGTCTCATTTGCCTCTCCGATCATTTACTTTTTTCAGGGTTGCTGAAAGAGGTCTGGATGGAAGGGCTTCAGCTAAGAGGGCCATGACCAATAATCAAGTTGGTTCTCGACAAGGTGAGTGTTTTGTATATTATGGACCTGTAAACAAACCTTAGGATTTTTGGAGAACCTATGTTGCAAACAGGACATCTTGCTGCGGTATGATACTGAAGTGTGTGTTGTTGCTTCATTCCCTACCCTTTTCGTCTTAGTCTAGCAGACAGGGTCAGAATCAATGTCGGGACATTGTAGCCATGGCCATTTATAATTGTTATTTAACCGTGTCATAAAGATTGTTGATGTCATTGGAAGTCTCTTGTGGCTGATCATTCTGTCCTGTGGTAGGGATTTTGGCCTCAACACTTATGGCCCATTTAGTAGGGTGGATGGAAAAATAGAAGGCTGAAAAGTGAGAGGGATACACTTTCTATCTTTTAAGGGATGAATCATTTCTTCTCTCCTTTGTGTTTGGTAAGAGGGATGTAAAATAGGAATAATAGATATTTTTTTTGTGTTTGGTAACATGAAAAAAGTATTTTTTAGTTTTATTTATCATTTTTTTTCGAAGAAAGTATAAAAACATATTTCACCATTATATCCATATATGAAATTAATATATACATAATATGCAATTGATAAACATGATATATGTATGTATCAAATGATATATAGACAAATAACTTACATTTCAACACACATAATTAACTTTCCATCCACTTTTCTTTCCAATTTTAGAGGGATTGATTTTGATAAGTTGCAAGGAAAGCCCATTCATTCACTTTTCCATCCTTTATATTTTCTTTCCTTACCAAACATGATGTTTTATCTATTCCTCTAACTTTTTATCATTTCATTTTTCCATTGTACTAAACGAAGCATTAGTTTTTAGTCTAGGCCTTGAAAATGACATTGTCCATTTTTGTATGGGCTGGGTGGTCATAGAGAGGAAACTTTGTGAGTATAGGGCATAGTTAATGGCTAATAATTGTGAAGATTGTTGGAAGAGATTATCCATACTTGTTGATGCAGTATTTTTGATAACTGTTTGCAAATAATTTGGGCAGCAATTTCTTCCCCCAGTTATCTGTTTATCCATGTCCACTCGATGTACTCAAGTATTTTCATTATGGCAATAGTACACACTTTATATTCTCTGTTTGAAATGATGACGCTTGTTTATGGCAGTGATGCACACTTTATATTTTCTGTTTTAAATTACCTCATTTGTGTTATGTATGTCACCTCTCAAGTATCTAATGGCTTTTTGAGCATGTAGAGGCTGGATCCAAATCTCAAGTACCTGAGAAGGATATACAGTTTTTGACCGTAGAGAGACTCCGTGCTCTTTTGAAGGAGAAAGGTCTTTCTCTAAAAGGAAAGAAGGCAAGTAAAACAATATTGACTTGTGTTGTTTAAAAGTCTTTTCTGTACCTATGTGATATTTCTAACTGTTCTAAAATGCATTTTGTATGGTGATAATACCAATCTAATTTTTTAGGACTATTAGATTAATGGCACTGATCAAGTCCATAGATTAGCATGCCTAGATGGATTACAGACTGAGTTTTTCCCTTCTATTTCTCTTCTACATCTATAGTTACTGATTTGTGTGATCCCATTGGCAGGGTGAACTAATTGCACGTTTGAAAGGTATAAATGGCTAATCATAAATCAGGAGATGCTGGGCGCTTGTCCGTTCTTCATATCTGTACAACATGTGGTGGCAGGAAAGTTCGCCGGTTCTTTCTTTTGATGCAACTTTGTGATAATATCTTGGAACTAATTTAACATGATTAACGTAGTGAACCTGTAACACCTCATTTTGCATATTTGTGTGTTCAAAAGTGTGTTAGTTTATCATGTAGTCTTTAGAAGTAGTGAGGGATGAGAAAACTGGGTTTATGAAAAGACTGGTCGAAACAGGGAAATTAGTAGCTTAATTTTTTTGCATAGACCATGAAATCGCAATGCAATGCAATGCGATTTGACAAACTTCTGCTTCTAAATGGTTGCTATTGGTTATGAAATCTATATTGGCATTCTGATCTACCTATGTGTTTTATTAAATTACTTGGGGTAATCCATACCTGAAGGTACAATGCAATGTGAATGGTTTTGAAAAGAATATTGGTGGTCGTTAAATGAATTTATTGAAACTGTTGGATGAGTTTATTAAAAATTGCTCTGTTTTATATTATAGAATGACATCATATTATCGGTTATTTTCATTCTTCTCGAGGTGTTATTCAGTCTTCTTGTAGCAACTGATTAATCTTGAAGAGATTGTATCTAGTCGCACATGTAGTGGCTATCGTCGAGTGTATTCCTTGCGGATAGGCTTAGAATACCTATGCTGGGAGGGGGGAAAAATTCTCCATTAGGTGAATTCTATGATTTATGCTGATATTAAAAAATGTTCTGCATACTAAAATTTACCAAAAATATTTTTATAGACCGAGTTGGCAGCTTCATATCACTCGTGGACCATTAAATGCTGATCAAAATGCTTTTAATTGGATATGTAGTTAAACATTTTGGGTTAATTGTACTAGAGGTCCTTAAAGTACAAAATTTGTCTCATTTTTGTCTTCAATATCTGAAGTATTAAATATGGTTTTATATAGTTTTTCAAGCAGATAACGTCTAGATTGTTAATAATTTTTTATTATAAACTTGTCATGTAACATTTAGATATGGACAAAAAATAATTTTGATAACTCTTAACCAAAATTTGGGTAGCGTTTGATAAAAAATATATATAATATGAATAATTTTTGACTAAAATTTGGATATCTCATGATTAAAATTGTGTAATTTAGGTAGTTATCTAACTGAAATTTGAGTAAAAATTTTATTAAGAGTTATTTAAATTATTTTTTTGTCCATATTTAAGTATCATGTAACAAATTTATAATAAAAAATTACTAATAATTTGGATGTTGGCTTGAGGGATTATATAGAAATATATTTAATACATCATAGACTAAAATGATGCAATTGAAATATTGAGGGTTAAAATCAGATAAATTTCATACTTTAAGGACCTCCAATGTAGTTAATTGAAACATTTTTTGGTGAAAATTTTAGTAAGTATAACATTACTCGTAGATATTTATCTGCCAAATTTTTTTTTTTTTTTTTTTTTTTGGGGGGGGGTGGGTCCCGAAAAATTTTATGTCTTGCAATGGGGTAAGTCTTTGGTACCGTGTGGAAAAGTGATTTTTTTGTGTCTAAGTTACAACAAAATGGAATGTTTGGAATTAATCTTAATATTTTAGGATTGATTTTAATTTTTTTTTTAACATAACTTAATTTAAAAGTGTTGCACTAAATATAAAAAGTGGTAACTAGGGTGTTCACCCTACCTTACGGGTAGAAAATATAATTTTTTGTCTTCCTATTTGATACTTTGCAGAAGAGTGTTTTTTTGTTCTACCCTACCCGACTTCTTACCCGATTAATCGGGTAAGAAGTCAGGTAAACACTTTTGTACCTATTAATTTTTGGATGATTTTAATAATTCAATTAAATAACATGCACTAATTTAACAACACAATAAATCAATAACACTAAAATCTAAAACAATTACAACAACAATTACAATAAAATATAAGAAAGTATGAACATTAATCCATTATAATTATTATATAAATACAATAACAATTATCTTAAGTTTAAATCATATGAAATACATTAAAATCATAACTGCTTCAATAGATCACCAGTTCACCACAAATCATGTAACCGGCACAAAAAACAAGTCTATGTTTTCGCAACTCAAACATCTACAACAATAATAATGTTATAATATAAATTATACCACACAAATACTCTTACAGTTACTAAAAAAAATATAAGAAAATTAAATATATTTTTTGCGGATAAAGTAGGGTAAGAATGCAAAAATTGATGGGTATTGCACATTCCTATCCGATTTAATTGAAAGACCAAAAACTCTTTCACATTCTTATCCAATTTTGTGGCTAGTCATTCAATAGAATATGATAGAATCGAATAGATTAAAAAATTACGATCAATTAAAAATTTGAACACCATAAAAAATTTGAACACCGTAAACTAACTTCCGGGACTGTACCCCCTGAAGTCAACTTGTAATCTGGCATTCTCATCTCTGTATTCCCCAGCTCATTGTTTATGGGAGTCAAAGCCGACAACCGATATTCCTTTATCTGTTCCAAAGGAAGTGGGAAAAGGGTTTTTTTTTTTTCCAAAAATTCCAACCCTCAATGTTTGGGTAACGAGGAAATTGTTGGTTTGTTTTCGAAGAGTAGAGACGTATTATGTCACTTAAGCTCGTGAGTTTGGAAATAAATAGGGATAAATTTTGGGTGCATGAATCGGTCCTTCAACTTATGTACCAATTAAATTAAGATTTACATTTCAGTAAGGATTCGAACCCATGCAAGAGTATATACGGTTCATCTAAGTAACTAAGGTCTGTTTTATCAATCAATCATGCTTTTTCGCCCAAGAAACTTGAATTCTTGATTTATAAAGATAAGGGGTACCATCAGACCGAAAACTAGTTAGTACAAATAAATTTATTTTGATATAAAGTCAAAAGTCGAATTACAAATACTACATAGACCTATTGTTTGTTGTATATATAAAACATAATAAGAAGAGTAAGATTAGGGTATCGAAAAATAGTCTTGCTTCTATTTTCTAATATTTTTTGCTACAATTGCAAAAAATAGGATTATACCCGACTTTTCAAAAAATGGAACTAAAAATGCTGATGTGACCTAGTGAGCAACATTTAAAATGAGCAAAAGTGAAACAAAAGAATTACAATATCTTTTTTTTTTGTTTGTCACTATTCATATGGGGAAGAGGGACTTAGCAAGACTAGAATTCTCTACCAGGAAGCAAGGTAAAAAAGACACTAACCACTATACCATTTGATGATGCACAAAAATGATTTTGCACACCATCTGTCAAGTGTTTGAAAATAAATGCAGTAATTAAAGGTAAAGAGAGATGAAGGAGACAAGATTTTATAGTTGTTCAGTCAATGTAACCTACGTCTACTCTTGAATGACTTTGGTCGCCGGGTACTTTATTTGCTCAAGGGTGTAGGGAGCAGAGAGTACAAGCTTTGAGGAAGATAAGAGAGTTGTGCCCAGGTAAAAGTGTGATGCCCCCCAAGTGTTGGTGTGGTGTGCAATTTATAGTGGCCCCCTAACAAATTGGGGCTAATTTACAATAACTAAACGACTATTCTGGTGGAACTCACGACTTCTTCTCAACGGGAAAGGAGGTTGAGGAGCTCTCCATGAGATGCGGTCAAAGATGAGGTGAGGATGAAATATTTCCTCTGTGGTGCAGGTAAGGCCCCCATGCTCTCCCTCTTGATGACGTAGCCAAGCAACGAGTTTGACTGGTCTTGGACTGTGTTGAGCTTGGTGGGTCTTTTACAAGGTTGGGCTCCTTAATTGGGATTGAGCTTTTCTCATAAATTGGGCTATTTGGGATTGACCAATCATTTGCCCCCCAATGCCCCATGTCCAAGAAAACTTGGAGATGAGTGCATTGCATCTTAAGTTATAAGTGGCGGAGACTTCCTTTGCTAGATGACTCTTCACTTGTATGATATATTTTTGCTTTGGTGCACACTTCAAGTCTTTCCCATTTTTGCTAGGATTTTTAAGAGAGCCATAATTTTCAATTTAGGCTTTTCCCTCTTTAAAAATCCTAGGCTATAAATATAACCTTCTCCTTCATTCTACCCATTTCATTCACCTTGAGATTAAACACCCATTCTTGAAAATCTTGAGAGCCCAAGTTCTACCCATTTCACCCACCTTGAGATTGAGCACCCATTCTTGAAAACTTTGAAAACCCAAGTTCTACCCACTTCATTGAAACTTGAGAGGGAAAAATAGTGCTCTTCTTGAATCCTTCCAAGAATATATATATAGGTGGGATTTCTTCCTTTTGAGTGGAGTATCTAAGTGGGTAATGTCGATTGAAGAGGGAGATGTGCGAAATTCCATTGAAATGGTGGAGATTGAAGGAAGGGAGGTGGTAGGTGCTCCCTTAGGCGCTGAACAGGGCACCACTTTAGGCGCTGGTTTGGGCAATTTAGAGGAGTTGTCCCACTTTAGAAGGAGTGCAGAGGATTGCCTGGGCGTCAAGGGCACTAGGTCGGACCATTTGGGCGCTAGAGATTTTGTCTTGGACAACTTAGGCGCCCAAAATGCTGTCTTGGATAGCTTGGGCGCGCAGGCAGGCAAGCTGGACAACCCGGGCACGCAGACAGGTGGGCTGGACAGCTTAGGCGCGCAGGTAGGCAGACTGGGCAGCTTGGGTGCAGACGGACTGGACAGCTTGGGCGTAGGTGGACTGGGCAGCTTCAGCGCGCAGACAGGCGAACTAGGTAGCTTGGGCGCACAGACTAGATAGTTGGATAGCCACGTGTAGGCCAGAAAAGGGGCTGCCCAGGCCAGCAGACGTGCAACAAGGGAGCTGGACAACAACTTGGGTGCAGGGACAGATTTGAGCGCCACTTCAGGCGCTGATTTGGGCTCATTTGGAGCTGTTTTGTGCAACTTTGGAGGGCCAGACAGCGCTGGACTGTCCCGTTTGGGCAAGCAAAGATGGTCAGGCACCTCTCCAGGTACTGAGCTGTCTCGTTTGGGTGAGCATAGAGCATCAGACACCTTTTCAGGTGCTGGGCTATCTCGTTTGGGCGAGCATAGAGTATCAGGCACCCTTCCAGGTGCTGGGCTAAACACTGCAGGCGACAAGGAAACTTTGGGTGCCGCTTTTGGTGATCACGATCTGACTCCTTTAAGTGTGACTTCTCAAAGCCAAATCCCTCAAGACCTCCCAGATGGTGGCTCAGACCACTCCTTACGGTCCCGAAAGAAGAAGCGCAAAGGCAAATTGAGACTTGATGATGATGGGTCTAAGGTGAGTATCTTTTCCAGTTTGTTCAATTCGGATGAAGATATCTTAAGGCTTGTTTCTGCCTATCGTATTCCTCCAACTGTGCTGTGTCGCTGGGCTGAAACGGACGAGCTTGCTTGCGAGAACTCCTTTGGTGATATTGTTGTTTATGAGGAGATGCTTGAGGTTGGGCTAAGATTCCCCATATCCTTTCCCATTTGCCGCATTTTGCTTTATTTTTCCTTGACTCCAAGGCTATTAGCGCTTAATGGTTGAAGAGTTCTGCTGGACTTTCTTGCATTATGGAGGAAAGTGAATCATGAAGATGCTTCTCCTGTGGAGTTCCATGCAGCTTACAATTTGAGCGAAACTCCTGTATCAAATAAGGGGCGATACTATTTTACCACAAAAAGTGGTACGGTGCTTATGAGACTACGCTTCAATTGCCACGGTTGAAAATCTCGCTTCTTCTTTGTCTGTGGAGAGTGGGCTGCAGAAGCCGAGAGAGCCTTGGTGCCCATACGGTGGGGTGCTGCTAGAAAACCCGGTACACCGCATTTTTGCTCTGTTTTTTTTTTTTATGTATCTATGCTCACTGTTACTTTGCAGACATGCCTATGCTTTCTCAAGACCAAGAGTGGAAGTTGTAGGCTGTTAAGGCTTGCCCTCACAAAGATTTGGGAGCTCTTCTATCCAAGGTTGCTAGGGTCATTGCTCCCTCTTTGAAATTTGATGGCTCCTCTTCAAAGAAGAAGGGTAGTTGATTTCCTCCTTTAATTTCCTCATTCCCTTGGTATTTTTCGTCTGCGTGACACTTTGTTGCTTTTGCAGCAAATAAGAGGGTGGTAGTGTCTCGCTATTCTAGTAGGAGCCCTCCTTCTTCCAAGGTGGCGAGGACGGGTGATGTCCCCCAAGTGACTTCTACGGTGGTGCCTCCTCAGCCGACGACTTCAGTAGTTGCTACTCCAGAGTCTTCCTTGCCGGGCACACCTTCTGCTCCTCTTTTGTCCCCTCCTCATGTGGGAACTTCCACAAAAGGACCGACATGGTTTGGTCCCATGTTGGGCAGACCACCAGTCATCAGAGAAAGGCTTGGGACGTTTGTGTTTGTATCCAAAGTTTGTTAGCTTAGTACTTGGGGCACTGAGAGGGTTATGAACACAAATTTGGAAGGTCTGACTCAGGTAAGGGTATGTTATTTCCCTTTCTCCACTTCCTTCTTATGTCTTTTGTCACCTCTCCACCTTTTACCTTTTTCAGCTTTCGACTTCATCTATCTGCTTGATTTCAAGGGCCTATAATCACGACAAGTTGAAGCTAGATCTTGACGTCGTGCAAAAGGAGCTTCTTATTGCTTAGAGGAGGATTGCTGAGTTTGAGGCAGCTAGTAATACTTCTCGGGATGAGCTTGTGATGGCTCAGGAGAGGGCATCCAAGGTTGAGTTTGAGTTTTTGGTGACCCGTGAGAGGGACGCGCTCAGGGAGGGTGAGCTTATTGAGGCCCGTGAGTGGGCAACTAAGTTTGAGGCTGAGCTTCTGGCGATCCATGAGAGGAACGCGCTCAGGGATATTGAGCTTGTAGAGGCCCATGGGAGGGCCATGCTTAGAGAGGCTATTGCAGAGGCAGAGGGGGAGATTGCTCGGGAGAGGGCTTCTCGTGCTGAGGTGGACTTGGAGAATGGCCTCACAGATGCTTTCATTGATGGTTACGAGGAGCTCCAAGGGAAGATCTCTGCTGTTTTTCCTAATATTGACTTCTCATGTTTCATGCCTATTGATGATAGTGAGGAGGCTCTGATGATGTTGAGGATGCGAGGAGAAGGTGGAGGACGACCGTGAGAGCAGTTAGAGTGTTTGAGACTTTTGATTTTTTTTTTTTAGAAAGGTGGTTTATAGCCTCACTTTTGTACTGATACTCCTTTGAAATGAAATGCAAAAGATCTTTTTAGAGTAAAAACGTAAAATTTTTTATTGATCTAGCAATATTGGGTAATAATTCCCAAAAAAGTACATTGAATATTGGGTAATGACCCAAAAAATAAATCAAGTCCCAACTTCCATTATTTTGATGCTCTCAAGGTGTCATTGGTAATACCTTTTCAAGTGCTCCACATTCCATGGATGGAGTAAGACTTTTCCTTCAGAATTCTGGATCTTGTAGGTGTCTGGCCTCACTACTTCTGTTTTGAGGTAGGGTCCTTCCCAATTTGGTCTCTGCTTCCCTTCGCGTGCATCCTTTGTGGCGAGGATCACTTTCTTGAGGATCAAGTCCCCTGATTAGAAGGAAAGAGGCTTCACCCTCGAATTGTAGTACCTCATCATGCGTTGTTTGTACTCCGTGTTGCAGACCACAACTATCTCCTTTGCCTCCTCCATCAAGTCGAGGATGATGCGGAGTCCTTCCTCGTTGGTGATGAGATTGTGGTGCTGGACCTTTAGAGAGTGTACCCCTATCTCCACAGGGATGACTGCCTCAGTTCCAAAGGCGAGGGAGAAAAGGGTCTCCCCTGTAAGAGTTCTTGGCGTGGTTCAATAGGCCCATAATACGCCTGGTAGCTCGTCTACCCAAAGACCCTTCGCTCTTTCAAGCCTTGTCTTTAAGTTCCGCAGCATCGTTCTCACCATGACCTTTGCTTGTCTATTTGCCTGCGGGTGTGCTAGGCTGGAGTGAGGTTGTTTTATTTGAAGGTCGGAGCAGAAGGAGTTTAGCAGCTTGTTGTTGAACTGTTTGGCGTTATCACTAACAATGGCATGGAGAATCCCGAAGCGACAGACCATGCTAAGGATAGCACTGGATCGGAGAAAAATGAGTATTCGTCAAAACTTGCCCCATTTGGACCAGGGATGGACTATACGTATTGGATAGTGGACGTATACGGGGATACCTGTATAAACCTATGCGGGGATGAAGGCGGGAATGAACTTACCCTTATCCTTGCCTCGCCCTCCCCCCACCCCTCCTCGTCCCACTTAAAACCCTAAGGAGTAAGGCCCCTCCCCTAACTTACTTTCCTCCTCTAATCTCTATCAGTCGTCGCCTCTATCTCTGTTACTGTGTTCCTGCTCAACGCGACTAGTATCAAATATTTCTCTCTCTAAGATCTGGTATCGGATCTTACTCTTTCTCAGATCTTTCCTATTGTGTTCTTTCTCGACAATAGAATAGAAACTAAGGTGCTCTCTGAATCCGATGTAGGTTTTGTCTGTGCGACAATAAAGCAAACACGTAGCGGACAATCATACAACTAGTACATAAGGAACTTGGTGAGTCAGGTCTTTCCTGGTTTCTACTCTACTCTATCCTTTATGCCATTTAAAATTGCTCTGCGTTTCTCTTATCTTGGGTGACTTCATTATTGTATGTGTATGTCTTTGATATTCAATTATGTGTATATGGGTTAGAGAAAATTTTGTACATTATGAAGGTGGTCTTCCCGAACACTGTGTATTGCAATGTGAAAACGTCATTCTTTCGCTGATTATGGATTAGCAATTTCATAGAGTTCCTTTTGCTTAAAATGATTCTCATGTCATATTTAGTGTTGATTGTATTATGAACTTGGCTTTTAGACTACGGGATCTTTGTAAGCTTCTCCAGAGTTCCTTTTGCTTAAAATGATTCTCATGTCATATTTAATGCTGATTGTATTATGAACTTGGCTTTTAGACTATGGGATCTTTGTAAGCTTCTCCATATGTTACCTCTATGTTTTTAGACTACGGTTTTGGGAATTTGCTGGGCTGTGATATAAAAAATGCATTTTGTTGCATGTAGATTAATAGCCAATGGCTTCATAAATTTTTCTATACCTAGTTGACTCATGCTCTTGGATTATTTCTAATTGAAAATAATAGTTGAATCAATTCGTTTTCCTAACTTCCAATCCCCCACACCATGTTGATTTTGCTTGAAGGTATTTTGTTTTTCTCTCTAAATTTCAAGCTTTTTAATGTAGTTAGTTCCTCGTTCAAAAATGAATGTACTAGCTTCTGGATTTTTTTCACTGGCAAGCAAATATACCTTCTCTTAGCTTCTGGGCTTGGGCTTGAGCGGGTATAAGGGAAGTGGGGACGAGGACGGGGATTAAAAATTTATCTGAGGACGGAGATGGGGATGAAAACTATACCCGTTAACGGGAGTGGACCTGGGATGGACATAGTTTTTTTAAGCAGGTATGAGGATGAAGACTACACCCCCTGCCCCCACTTTGGTCCACTGACATCCCTAAACCAGGCTCTTCCAAATAAATTTTTGACCTTTGTGTCTGTGATTTTAGCTAAGGGTTTGGCCTCTACCCACTTGGTGAAATAGTCGATTGTCACCAGCACGAACTTGCACTGTCCTTTGCTGAGAGGCAAGGGGTCTAGGATATCTATGCCCTACTTGGAGAAGGGCCACAGACTTGAAATGGTTGTTAGCTCCTCTGGTGGTTGCCTGGACACAGTTGCGAAGCGTTGACACTTGTCACACTTCTTGGAGAACTCCTAGGCGTCCCTTACCATGAAAGGCCAGAAATGGCCTTGTCTGAGCGCCTTGTGGGCAAAGGAGAGCCCTCCAAAGTGGTTCCCACAAATCCCCTCGTGGATCTCTCGCAGGGCGTAGTGAGCTTCTTCAGGTGAAAGACACTGCAACAATGACAAGGAATAACCTTTCTTGTACAAAGTGTCCTATAGGATGGCGAACTTGGAGGCTCTTATCCTCAGCTTCCTGACCTTTAAAGGATCATCTGGCAGCACACCTTCTTGGAGGTATACCTTTATTGGGGTCATCCAGTTTGACTCAGTTGATACACAATTGACATTTGTGGCTTTTATGTCTAACTTGCTCGGCTCACACTGGTGAATAATGAATGCTGGTTCCCCTGATGGGGTTTCCACAGATGAGGTGAGCCTTGCGAGTGCATCGGCGGCCATGTTGTCTTCTCTGGGGACGTGGCTTATCTAGAAGTAGTAGAACTTTATGATGATGCTTCTTGCCATGCCAAGGTATTCTTGCATCCTGGCTCCTTTGAATTCGAACTCGCCCTTCACTTGATTAACTATCAGCTGAGAGTCGCTGTAGGTGGCAAGGTGTTGAGCTTCCATTTCTACTGCCAATCTTAATTCAAAGAGGAGGATTTCATTCTCCGCCTCATTGTTGGAAACAATAAAGTGGAGTTTCACCGCATATTTGAGAGTGGTGTCATCTGAGCTGATCAAGATTAGGCCCACTCCTCCTCCTTCACTAGTTGAGGAACAATCTACATAGAGCTTATAGAGAAGAAGATATGAGGGTTTAGAGATTAAAGTGGGTGACTAGGCGCCTGGGGGAGCAGCTTGGGCGCTAGAAGGACCAGCCTGGACGTGAGAGGAAATAGCCTGGGTGCTAGAGGGAGCAGCCTGGGCGCCAGAGGGGGCCTAGGCGCTTGGAGGTACAGCCTGGGTGCCTGGAGGGGCTACTTGGGCGCTAACCTGGGCGACAGGAGCTGTCTGGGCGCCTAAGCCTGGGGGCTTGGAGATGAAGGTTGGACGCCTGAACTGACCTGGGCACCCAATTTGGACGCTCGAGAGTCTCTGCTAGGCTTCTGGGTGTCCTCGATTTGGGTAACCTTGTAGTTCCCTTCTTCTGCTGGTGTGAGCTCAGCAATGAAATCCACTAGGGCTTGTGCTTTGACGGCTGCTTTTGGTTGGTACTGAATATCCAACTCACCAAGTTCCACTGCCCACTTAAAAAATCTGTCGGATACATCCAGCTTCCCTAGGACTCTTTTTAGAGGTTGGTCTGTGATGAGAACTATGTTGTGACTCTGAAAGTAATATTGTCGTCATCTTGTCATCGTGACCAGGGCGAGCGCTAACTTTTCTAGCCCCGAATATCTGATCTCTGCCCCCTGGTATGCTCTGCTCACGTAATAAATTGGCTTCTACACTCCATTATCACTTTTGACGAGCACGGAGCTTACTGCTAATGAAGAAACAGAAAGATATAGATGGAGAGCTTCTCCTAGAGTGGCATGTAACAAGAGGGGAGGTGTAGCCAAGTAGGCTTTGAGCCTTTGGAAGGCCTCCTCAGCCTCAGGTTCTCACTCAAAGGCCTTTCGGAGAATCTTGAAGAAGGGGAGACATTTGTCTGTAGACTTGGAGACGAACCTGTTGAGTGCTGCGATCCTCCCATTGAGGCACTGGAGCTCTTTGGTTGAGGAAGGTGCCTTCATGTTGAGGATGACCTTGATCTTATCGGGGTTCGCCTCAATTCTCCTTTGATTGACCATGAAGCCCAAGAACTTTCCTGATCCTACGCCAAAGGCGCACTTCTCAGGATTTAGATTCATGTGATAGGACCTCAGGACATTGAAAGTTTTCTGGAGGTGATCAATGTGGTCTACTGCTGCGAGACTTTTCACCAGCATGTCATCCACGTACATCTCCATCGTTCGCCCGAACTGAGACTGGAACATCTTGTTCACCAACCGTTGGTAGGTTGCTCCTACGTTCTTTAGTCTGAAGGGCATGACCCTGTAGTAGTAGGTTCCCTTTCAGAGTGATAAATTATGTCTTCTCTTGGTCTGGGGGGTACATGCTAATCTGGTTGTACCCAGAGTAAGCATCTAGGAAAGTGAACAACTCATGTCCCGTGGTGGCGTCGATGAGGAGGTCGATCTGTGGCAATGGGTAGCTGTCTTTCGGGCACGCCTTGTTGAGTTCTTTGAAGTCGACGCAGAGACTCCACTTTCCATTAGCTTTAGTGACCATCACCACGTTGGAGAGCCACTCAGGATATGCTACTTCCTTGACGGCCCCGTTATCTATTAGCTTTCCCACCTTCTTGTCTATAACTTTGGCCTTTTTAGTGAAGGCGCCCTTTAGCTTTTGGCAAACATGCTTGTGCTGTGGGTTGACATTGAGACAGTGGGTGGCTACTTCTGGGTCGATGCCCTCAAGGGCTGCATGTGACCATGCAAAGACGTCTATGTTACGTCTCCAAAAGTCTATTAGCGGGCCAACCAGATCTTCAGAAAGGGAAGAGCCAATGTGTACTCTTCTATCTGGGTGCTCCTCATCCAAGACCATAGGGATGAGTTCCTCGACTAGTTCTTCTCTCTCTATGGTGGTGACATCCCTTGGGTTAAGGACCTCGACTTGCAACGCCTCCTGTGGCTTCCTGATTTTCATAGAGGAAACATAGCACTCCCTTGCTACTATCTGGTCTCTTCTGACCTCTCTGCCTCCATTCAGAGTTGGAAAACGGAGGATGAAGTGATAGGTGGAGGGCACAACTCTTAATGTGTTAAGAGCAGGTCTCCCCAGTATGATATTGTAGGCTAATGGACAGTCTATGACCAAGAAATTGACCATGACTGTAGAGCTTCGGGGCGCTGCTCTGGCTGTGACAGGTAGGGTGATGGATCATAGGGAATACACCTTCTCCCCTGAGAACCCAATGAGAAGTGATCTGATAGGTTGCAGTATCTCCCTACCTAGGTTGAGCTTATCATAAGCCTCTGTGAATAGGATATCTGCAGAGCTGCCGCTATCCACCAGGATTCTGCGCACTTAAAAATTGGCCACGGTCATGGTGAGCACCAAGGGGTTGTCATGGGGGTGTTGGATTCCCTCTAAGTTTTTATCTGAGAAAAATATGACCTTATTGTTGCCTTGCTTTGGCACCTTGTATGGGCATACCACGTCGAAGTGCCTCACCTTTCTGGCATGGGTCTTCATTGCAGAGAGTGATTTTCCACCTCTGCTAGTCCTCCTGAGATGGTGTGGATCTCCCTAATGGACTGTTGATCCTTCCAGCAACATACTGGCGCAAGTGACCACGCTGGATGAGCTCCTCAATTTGTCTTTTGAGGTCATAGCAATCATTGGTGTCATGCTTGTGGTCGCGGTGGAAACGACAATACTTGTTAGGATTTCTGTGATTTGGAGGAGACTTTATCTTCCCTAGCCACTTTATCATGGGGATCCTGATCTAGAATAGGATGTGCCTGACAGCGACATTGAGGGGAATGAAGGCTTTTCGGTCCTTTTGAGGAGCAGGACCTAATTGATCTTTGACAGGAACCCTCTCTGTTCTGCTGCATTTATTGCTGGCCTCCTTCTTGTCTTCCCTCTCCCTTTCCTTCCTCTTTTCCCCTGCTCTGGAGGACTCACCTTGCTTGGCCCTTGTGACGTCCTCAGCATTCTTGTATTTCTAGGCCTTTGCTAGTAGCTCTGGCATGCTCCTTGGTGGGTGTTTCGTCACTGAGAAGAGGAAGCTTAACGAGTGGAGGCCTCCCAAGAAGGCGGTCATCGTTACTTTGTCGTTGGGCTCATCAACCTGGGGTACCTCCTCATTAAAACGAGTGAGGTAGCTCCTCAGGCTTTCCTCTCGATCTGCTTTATGCTAAATAGGTGAGTGACAGGCTTCTGGTGGCGACGCCCCCCAATGAAATGCGACATGAATGACCGGCTTCTCTTAGCAAAAGAGGCAATGGAGGCTGGGGAGAGCTTAGCGAACCATTGTCGTGCAGACCCCTTCAATGTGGTTGGGAACGCCCTGCACATGATTTCATCTGGGACGTTATGCAACTGCATTAGAGTTTTATGGGTGTCGAGGTGGTCTAGTGGACCATTCGTTCCGTCAAAGATCTCCACGGATGACATTTTGAACTTCTGAGGGAAGGGATAGTTGGCCACATCAGGTTTGAAAGGCGTGTCTATATGCCTTACCAGGTGGTCCACTATCTCGGGTCTCTGTGCCTTCATGGCGTTGAAGACATCACCCTAGTTGATTTTGTACTTCCTTGATTTTCTCGTTCTAATGATTGAGGGCTCCTCTGGAATGATCATGAAAATAATTCTCATGCTCTATGTTTTGGTTGTCGCCCTCATCTTCTTGGAGATGAAAGTCTTTACCATGAGGAGGAGGAGGAGGGAGGAGGAGGAGGAGGAGGAGGTGAAAATCCCTCATGATGGGCTCTCTTGTGTGGGGCTCCCAAGAGGACTCCAAAAGGGGTGCCTAGGTGTGGAGCAGCAGGGTGTGGAGCTCCTTGATGTCCAAGGCGTGGAGCTCCTTGAGGTCCTCCAAGCTGTACTCCACCAGGTTGTGCTCTTCCTTGTCTGAAGAGCATGAATTGTAGTATCTGCTGGTTTTGGGCCACCAGCTACTGCATGGTCTCTAAAATTTGTTGAGGATTTAGAGTTGGAGTATTCAGGACAGGGTTGGTAGGTGAAGGAGCAACCTCCTCCTCTCGTGGTGGATTGTCTTCAAGTTGGTTCATGGATCTGGTAGTGATTGCCATAGGTTCAACAAATAAAATGCTTAGAAGTGAGAATTTTGTCGTTTTTCACAAACGGCGTCAAACTGGTGATGCACAAATTGACTTTGCACACTACCTATCAAGTGTTTGAAAATAAATGCAGTAATTAAAGGTAAAAAGAGACGGAGGAGACAAGATTTATAGTAGTTCGGTCAACATGACCTACGTCCACTTTTGAATGGCTTTGGTCGTTGGATACTTTATTAGCTCAAGGGTATAGGGAGCAGAGAATACAAGTTTTGAGAAAAAGGAAAGAGTCGTGTCCAAGTAAAAGTGTGATGCTCCCCAAGTGTTGGTAGGGTGTGCAATTTATAGTGTCCCCCTGACAGATTGGGGCTACTTTACAGTAACTAAACAACTATTCTAATGGAGCTCACGACTTTTTCTCAACAGGCGAGGAGGTTAAGGAGCTCTTCATGAGATGCGGTCAAAGATGAGGTGAGAGTGGACTATTTCCTCTACAGTGCAGGTAAGGGCCCCATACTATCCCTCTTGATGACGTAGCTAAGTAGAGAGTTTGACTGGTCTTGGACTGTGTTGGGTTTGGTGAGTCTTTTACAAGATTGGGCTCCTTAATTGAGATTGAGCTTTCCTCATAAATTGGACTATTTGGGATTAACCCATCACCATTACTTTATACCATTATTTGATCCAACTTTTGTCAATCCAGTATCGCCCCCAGAAAATGACCCTAGTTTTTCATTTAGAAAGAGAATTAAATTGTCGTTTTTCCCAGATTAATCATTGGCTTGATTTTTTTTTTGGTTGTCTTTTTAATTTGAATTGACTAGGTTATGAAAGAGACAGACCAATTGGATCAACTTGTCCAATCAACTTGCAAAGACAAAGCCAGATGGGGGAAGCGAGCAACCAAGATACAAAGAAATCAAGCCTGGACCCTCATCAATCAACTTCTTCTTCTTCATGGACGGGTGAATGGTCTCATCACCCATGGTGATCTTTTTTGATTTAATTGACAATACTTGTACATGATGATTTTTGCACAATAAAAAAATAGGACAAATTTTTTCTTTGGCAAACACGAGATTTACTTGAAAATCGAGAATCCCGAGGTAACAGGAAGCGAGAAAGATCATAAGGAGTGATGATGAATTGCTTTTTCCGTTGTCCACGCAATTCTGGTGAGTCAAAAGAGAATCTGCCACTCAAAAAAGAGAGTTAGAAGGGTGCCAAATTATTTTCCGCTGTTACCCATTCGACGGTCAAGTCAATATGTGTGAGAGAGAGGCGAGGACACTGTTGCATTGCTGTATGAGCTTTTGCATACCTTTGCCTTACATTTTTTAGAACTACTAATACCTTTAAGGAAACAATCATTACGGACTGGTGGATCCCTCCCAGAGGGAAAGCCTCCCATTGGTCCCTTTAGGGGATAGTCTATAAGATGCAGTCCTTGGGTAGAGTGTCCCCCTTATTGCACAAAAGGAGGCTATTCGCGTTTTATGCTCGGGCCCTCTAAAAGTTAATGCGCTTCTCTTAGAGTCCGTTGAGCCATAAATGTGTCCTATTACAAGTGAGGGCATCTTTGTCAATTAACCTCTGATTTTGTGCACTGTGCCACGTGTAACATTTTCATTGGTAAGTCAATGATTATTGACCAAGTCTAATTCCAAGTAACGATAACCGTCATTATAACACCTCTGTTTTGAGGTCTTGGAGTCGAGGTGATGTGTCAAAAAATAGACCTCAGGGGAGTCAATCATGCCGAGGACATGTATATGTTGTAGGGATTTTGCAGAACTTTTATGCCTAGGACACATGTCGTTCGTAGATGATGTCGATAAGGGATCATACATGCCGAGGACACGTGTTTCAATAACAGAGCTCTGAGGGGGTGTGTGTCGAGGACGTGTGTCAGTCTTCTGTGCCTCCATGTTCTTGGTGCAGAGGAAGGATCACACGTGTCGAGGATATGTGTCTCAATAACAGGGCTCTGAGGGGAGTGTGCTGAGGATGCGTGTCAGTCTTCTGTGATTGTATATCCTTGGTACCGAGGACACGTGTCAATTATTGACTGATTTTCTGAAGTGTCCCATCAATACTGTTAAGCATATTACAAAAAAAGAGATGACAATGTTTAAACTCGTGATTTTAAAATTTAACAACAAAGACAATAATCATTAAACCAATTGTTATTCTCGTCAAACCAAAATATTTTCGAATTCAAGCCTCTGTTTGTTGTTGACCTTTGGTTTTAGCTCTGTCCTTTCTCGACAACACCAAATTTGTAGTATAAAGAGCAATGTTATTAAGACATAATTTACTGACATAATTTGCTGATCTAATTCACTATGACCTTTGAATTAATTGTATATTCCATCAAACATTATAACTTAGTGTTGATTTAATAATTCTAATGAAACTACATCATTATATTAACAAATTAGGTTAAATTTTTAGGTCTAACTAACATTACTCTAATATAAAATAAGATAGTATCTGATGATTTCAATTAAATTAATTTAACGACCACTAATATACTTTTCAAAGGTTACTCAAATTTTTTTGGATAAATTACATTCGAACTCCCTGAAATTTATCACTTAATCACTTAAACCTCTCACATTTAATATATTACATTCAAACCTATTGAGGTATGTGTACATATAACACATAACCCCTATCCGTTAGTCTTCGTTAAAATAATTGTTCAAAATTAATGATATCATCAAAACATATAAATATAATTTACCAAACTACTCTTTATACGGGGTCCACTGTGAATTGGTTAATTAACCAACCAACTTTCCAAGTTCATGAGTTTTTCTAAGTTTATTTTTTTCTATTTTAAAATGTCCACTATTTTAAAATTTTTGTAAAACCCTAATAAGTCCATTAATCAAGCTAATCAATTTCATTATCCCACTAACTAATTAGTCTCATTAATTAAATAATTGACCACTTAATTAACACCTTTAATTTTTGTTAACTAAATTTTATGTAATTAAACTAGTCTATTGGGCTATCAATATCCCATTGATTAAGCTAGTTAACCCCAAAAATTAAACCCATAAATCAAGCAACTGACCCATAATTAACACAATTAATTTTATTTTTGTATTTATAATTAAGATCGTCTATTAAGCCACACTATCCCATTAATCAAGCTAATTAACCCTAGAAATTAAACTCATAAATCAAGCAATTAACTCCTCTATTAGCACTGCCTCTACCGCAGCCGAAGCACCGCCTCTCACCATGGCAACAACCAGCAATCACCCACTACCACCATCGTCAAGAACCAGAACGTTCCCTTCCACCACAACACATCTCGCTCTTTCTCACTCTCTCTCTCTCTCTCACACACACACACTTATACACACAGACCACCCAAATTTATATACACACAAACACGAGTTACGGGTCAAGAATTGTATGGCCAAAGATCAAAGAAGCTCGTGACGAATCGCTGGTTTCAGTGCCGGTTTCAATGCAACTGCACCATTGCAGCAGGGGTAGAGGGCATTTTGCATTGGGAGTTTCGCAAAAGGGTGGGGCTAGGATATTAACTTCGAGATTGTGGTGGGTAGTATGAGATAATGGGTTTCAGGGATGCAATAAGTGGTTGGAGGGGTGGTGTTCGGTGGTTAACTGGGGGCAATCGGCGATGATAATGAAGTTTAGGTGGTGGAGAGAAGGGAAGAGGGAAGAGAGATGTTGTGGGTTACAGGTCAGATTGGAGCGAACTAATCAAATCTGTTTTGTGATATTTGGGTTTGAGTTAGGTTTGATTTCATTTGGTTTTTTTTTTTTTTTTTTTTGTTTTTGGGTATGTAGATTTGATTTGGTTTTTATCTGAGGGTAGTAGTCATTTTATAGCTCCCATTAGGTCCGTTAGCTGACCGTTACTGAGAGGGGGTATTAGTATAATTTGTTATGTTTAAAGAAATCTAAGTAATTAAATAATAAATTTTAGGGGTCCAAATGTACTTTTCCCAATTTTTTTTTTTTTATAAAGTGGCGATATCTGGATCTATGGCTCGATGTTAGTGAATGGAAATTTGATGTGATGTGGATGGAGGTTGACGGTGACCTGAGTGGTGTATCTTTCTCAAATCGAGTACAAGGAAGTAGCTAGTTTCACTTTTGGGGAAAGAAAACGTGCAGGCAAAACCCAATCCATATGCATCACACGTTTTTTGCATGCGGCAGAAATTTCGTATGGCTTCGCTTTTGTTAAGTTTCAGTGAGTTGATATCAAAAAATACTCTACTCATATCTAATTTATTTATTAATTTATATTTAATAAATTATATTATCTCGCGTTCGTGTTATATATAAATTATGTATAACTGGTATATAACGAGTCGTATCATATATTTCTTCTAATTAATTTTATTCATATCCGATTCATTTATTAATCGTATCGTGTCGAATTCACTCATTTACTAAATGAGTGGTTTAAGAAAAGTCAAAACCCTTTAATTTCGTGTCACAACAACGAATGTTATCATATTTTAAGCAAATATATTATCTATGTATATTGGCATCTAGTTTGTAAAGATTTTCACGGATTTTGTTTAATATCCCATAACTACCCCTATATCACGTCGGTTGGTAATGAAGAAATAATTCATAGAACATTATTGAGAACATCGAGTAGAAGATAAGAAGAACAAAGTTGCCTAGAACCAAATTGCTATACAATCCAATCTAGTATTTCACTTACTGTTCTACTGAGTACTGACCATTTGTCTCGAGTCGACACATTGCCTTGAAGTGCTGAATCTTCTAACATCAGCAAAAAAGGTGGTTTGTACAGTATGCGTTGAGCTCGTGACTCTTCTTAGCAAATCATATATAACTCCAAAAACTGACTGTTAGTTCCAAGACGACTCTGCCTCACTGCAAAAACATGTCTTGAATGTACGCATGCAGTTTTATGAACATACACAGCCTTATTCCCTGCGAAAAGATTGTTTTCGTACAATCATTAATTTAAGGATTAATTATAAAATATCTTTGAAGTTTGAGTCTTGTTATAATTAGATTTCTCTACTTTAAAATTAAACAATTTATTCCCTTAATATTTGAATAATTTTTTATTAACTCTTATCGTCAGTTGACCACTGTTAAAAATGACTTAAATTAATTAAAAGTCCATAACTAACCTTGTCTTAATATTTTGTGTAAAAAAATCAAAAAATAAAATAAAATCAACTGTCGATGATTTTGCAGTGAAAACCCAAACTCCTTTTGACGATTTTCTGCTGAAAAACTCAAATCCCTCCCCCTCCACCTCCACTAAAACCAAAACCCAAATCTCTCCCCCTCCATTGAAATCGAAACCCAAATCCTTGTTGACGATTTCTTCTGTGGTTTGTGAATGCAGTGGTTTGTGACAGGATGATTCGGTGGTGGCTATAGTGGTTTGTGCCCTGGTTGATTGTGTCTGGGGGAGTTAGTGGTTGTGGCTGAATGGTGGCTACGGTGGTTATGGCTGGGTGATTGTCGGATGGGTGTCGGAGATTTTGTCTCAATTGAAAAAAAGGGAAACAAAAGAAAATGAAGATGAATAAAGGCTAAAGGTATAAAAGTAATTTTAAAGTTTTTTTCTAATTCATCAGTTAACTTGTTAATTTTGGAACATTAAGGGAACAAATTGTTCAATTTTAAGCTAGAGGGACTTGATTGAAACAAGACCTACGGGAAACATTTTATAATTAACCCTTAATTTAATGTATTGATTGTTACCAAATAATATTTTTTCGACCAATGTCTCACACAAAAATTTGAATAAAGATGCATTTTAAGCTTCGAGCAAATCTATGAAGTATGATAGATAGGGCTAATAATTAAGTCGAGTTACTTGAGTTCAGTTCGAATAGGATACGATTCAAGCTTCACTTATGTTTTAAACAAGTCGAGTTTAAATAATTTTTTAGACTTGTTTAAAAAATGAGCCTAAAGACTCAACTTATTTATATTTAAAATAATCGAGATACTCGGACTCGACTTGTTTTGGGTTCAGCTCAAACTTTACTCATTTTCTAAATGAGGCGAATTTAAACAATTTTTTTAGACTCGTTTAGAAAAACAAAATTGACAGACTCGGTTCGAAGTGGTAAATCTCGGCTCAATTATTAGCCCTAATGATAGAGTAGATTTAGATTCAGGAGTTGGGTAATCGACAAAAAAATTATATTTGATTAATCGAATTTAAATTCAGATCAATTGTTAGTCTTGTGTGACCCCAAAAAATAAAATTTATAGGCAAGTTTTATCGAACAACTATAAGGACAATAATGTTGTATGAGACGAAATGTTGGGCAACTAAGAGAGAAATAGTAAAAATAGTTCCAATTGAAGATAAGTAGAGAGAGAATAAATTAATATGGTTCAATCATATTCAACGGAGGCCTATAGAGACACCTGTTATAAAAAGTGATAGAATTTCTCTTAATTGTACTAGAAGTAGGGGCACACCTAAATTAACATTAAATAAAATAATAAAAAAATATATACAAATATTTAACTTAAATGAACATATAACACACATAAACGAAATAAATGACGAAAACAGACTCATATAACCGACCCCAAATAATTTGAACATAAGGTTTAATTTAGTTAATTGGTTAATTGTGTGACCCCAAAAAATAGTCCTTTTCATTATCGTAGTTTTTTCGAGAGTTAGGTTTTGTAGCGTGAGACCAATGCCTCCCACCCAATGAATCATCCAATGGAAGATTCTTTCTATAGCATTTTTTTTTTGCCTTTTCGGCTGCATTGACTTGATTATGAAAGAGATGGATCGAAGAACAAATTGCAAATACAAAGCCACATCTTTTCAAAGCAAGATACGAGGAAATCTAGCCCGGACGTATCCATCTTTTTCTTCTTCTTCTTCTTCTTCGTCTTAATGGACGGTGAATGGTTCGATAGAGACCTTGTTTAAATTGACTTCATCTGATATTACTGTACTCTTACGGACAAACTTGACATAAAAAAAACATTTTTCTGCTGCTGAATTAGGTTTTAGCTCCATCCTTCCTTGACGGGCGCCGATTTTTGTGTATTTGTCGGCAATAATTGAATCTTTGCTTCAATGCAACTTATAGTGACAGTAAAAGAAGAAAAGAGTAACGAGTGTGTGATTTTTTATTTTTTTTTTGTTCATTGTCATGTCCCTATAAAAAGTAACCGATCACTTTTACCAGTTTCTTGAACTGGTTTTATGAGTTTTTTTTTTTAATAATTTTTTACTTAAGGCCACAATATACTACTCACTTTGTATAGAGTAAATTCTAGATATCTATAATAATTGTCAACCGAAAGTGTCCATTAAATATGGGATTCATCGGTATTAGGCGATTATGGCCAGTTCGAGATGATTAGAGGCCTAAACCGATAGATTTGAGTGAGATTTTTTATATTTTTTTAAGTTATGTTAATTATCATATGATTTAACCAAATTGATATATTAGACAAACGGGTTTTAGTATTAATGACTCAATTTTGTTAGATAAAATGTGTTCATTATTAATTGATCAATTGAATTTGGTCTTATTTATTTTCTAAAAAGACTTTTATAAGACTATTTTTATTTAACTTAGACTCTTATGGAATAACTTTGTAAAAAAATTTGGGACTCATGGGCCTAAAGCGATGGCCTCCGGCTCCAACCGAGCCGAGAGTTGAATTAAAGATATTCGAGTTTATAGTCTTTTTTAGAGCCAATTTTACGCCGTTAGATTTCGAGGGTGAATTATTTGTTGGTGTTTTTTATATTTCAAAAAACTCACATGATGATAGATTTAAGAAGTTAGTCAATCAAAAAATTGGTGTGATGTCTAGAGAGGTAGAGTGTGAAATGAGTGGTGCAAGGAAGAAGACGTGCAAAAACAAAACCATATATTTATCACATGCCTTTGGCATGCAGCCGCAATTTAAACATAACAAGCTTCATTTGTCTGTGACTCATTCCCCCATAGTTGTGACTTCTTGCTCACTTCTACATAAACGGGTTTGTAGATTTGTACAGTACTCGTTTAGCTTGTGACTCCTCTTATCAAGCATCGATGACTTCGGGTTATTGTAAAATTTGGACAGAATTAATATACGCAGTATATATATAGAAAGAATATTCTCATAATTTGACCACGTAACATTCATTTATAGTATTCATTCAATACCGATTCTTAGTGGGAGTAGATGGTTTGTTTCGTAAGAATGTTAATTTTTTTTATTAATACTACCTATCATGGCTTTATCTAAATTTCATAGATTTGAATTACAAAAATAATATTTTTACATTCAAAATAAAGTCACGTGTCTAACATTTCATTATTTGCAATGACTAGGTGCTTATATATACACTAATCTGTATAATAAAATATATAGGAGTTTGAAAGTTAATTCCCTATACATTTTCTTTCCGAAAAAAATCACATCATTCAATTCTATCACATGTTCAATCATTTAATATTTAATTAATTTGTAATTTAACACATTATACATAGTGTATACGTGTTGAAAATATTTTGTCGAGTTATACATTTTGAGAAAATTTTGATATTATTTAAAAAAAAATAATAGGTAAAAATTTATTTTAAATGATATAATGAAAGAAACGAATAAATAAAAAATTATTATTTGGTATAATGAGATCAATTTTTTGAATGCTTGAATCTTATGTTTTATCGTGTTTTCAAAGACGAGTTATAACTAGTTTATTAATAAGAAAGATGTTTTTGTGAAAAGAACAAAAGGTTCAAACTAAAAAGATACACGTGTGTGTGAGGAGAGAGAGAGGGGGGGGGGGAAGGGAATATGCCTAATTAAGGAAGGAACATTAATTTTTTTTCTATATAAAAAAGAGAACCATTGAATCAAGAGTTAGCTTTTAAGAAGGTCAGGGGGATGCATGAGGGTCATTTTATTGGTGGAGAGAGGGATTGAAACCTAACTAATGTTTCTTGGACAATGTTACATATATTTAATATGATTATTAATGAATCGTTGTCATTGATTTAAATGTGAATTTCAATAATTATTGGAACCCACTATATATTCAATAATTATAATTGATCAAGTTAACAAATTAAATCAATTTTTAAAATCGAAATAGCATTTTTCTTTTGTGAGTGAAAAAGGAGATTGAGTGGGGAGGGGTTAGCTTAAATTTGATGCACCATAGGAGTTTTTATTTGGGAGTAACAACTTAAGGAATATTTCAAAATACAAGTAAATATTAAATGATAAATGCATGGATAACTTTAATGCACCCCCATGCATAGAGTGACATTTTGATTACTTTATTAATCTATAATACTGCAAACCCTCACACCAAAATTCTCAAATGTAAATAATGTCAGTTTTGAATCTTAGACCCAAATTCACTATCTAAATTTTAATCTTTTTGTGAGCTTTGAGCAAATAAATTCATGAACCTGTCAACATTGGGTCTACCAAAATTGTTTGGGATGTTCTTTAAAAAGCTAAACAAATTAGAAAATTTTGTTTGGAGTGACTTTTTAGCTTTTTTTTTGCCTTTTTTTTTGTGTCAAAATAAACAAAATAATTATATATATGTATAGATTATGCATAATAGTTCTTAAAATGTGAATTTTAATTTTTTTTACGTCACTAATAATATTTTTGAATATAATAAACTAAAAAGTTATATGAGATCTGGGACAAAACTCCAAAAGTCACAAAAAAATCTCATAAAATCATTGTCTTGAATTAGGCAAAATAAGTTTTTTGGGTCTAAAAAGTTGCAATATAAATTGGTAAAAAAACCAAGGTCCAAATATACCCGACTTATTTCACTCTAAAACTTTTAAAATTTACCATTTAAGTTCATTCCAAACATGGTCATTATTTATCTATACAATGTTTCTATGCACCTAAATCTTCTTACCCCAAAGCAGGAAAATTTGAACATACAAAAGAGTGAAAGTTTGACCACAAATTGCTATGGGTATTTTAATGGCAATTAAAATTAAATTGTTAAATATATTTGATAATGAATGAGAGAATTCAATGGAGATAGGTTAGGTTCCAATTCAATTGCGAAAAAATCGGAGTACGAAGATCTATCCCTGATGGCAAGTACAATTCATTTTAAATTTTAAAAATTAAACTTACTTTTACAATAAGATAAGATTTATCGATATCGACGTATCTTTATTATTTATGCTCTGTTTGGTAGGAAAGATTGAAAATAGAGAGAATGAAAAGTAAGAGGGATATATTTTTTATCATCCAAGGAAGGAAAATAGGAATAATACACTTTTCTTCTTTTGTGTTTGGTTGAATGGATGAAAAATAAAAATGACTACATTTTTTTTTTTTTGCTGGCTAAGATTAGAAGTGACAATTGAGTTGAACATTAGTCAAACCTTACTCAACTTATTTAACTAATTGTGTCGTGTCGAGTTGCGAGTTAACCTGTTTATTTTAGTGTTGTGTCCGTGTTGATCTATTTTTAATTAAAAAATAAATCCGGATTTTTAATTAAGATGGAAAAAATATTTTTTTAAATTAAAATTAAAATTTTTATTTTTTATTTTTTATTTTAAAATTTATTTTTAATTTGAAATTAATGTATATATAATATATGTACATATCAAAAAATATATAAACAAATAAGATATATCTCAATACAAATAATTAACTTTCCTTCCGATTTTGGATGGATTAATTTTGGCGAGTTTGAAAGAAAGTTAATCCATCCACTTTTCTATTCTTCATATTTTCCTTCCTTACCAAACATAATATTTTATTTAACCCTCAAACTTTCCATCATTTTAGTTTTTCATCCTTCAATTTTTCTATCATATCAAACGGAGCATAATGAGAATTAATCCTACTTATTTGAAGAAGTGCCCCCAAAAGATACTCTTAGGATCCTATTAACAAAGGTCCATAAAATTCCATCTCTTTTTTTTTTTGTCATTATATCCTATTAAGACCTTATTCTTTTTGAATTAATTTTAACAAATTCCTCTTCTAGTAGATAGTATAATTTGTTTGATTTCAAGGGGTAATGTTGCAAATATGAGAGGGTGAGATTAGGGTTTCACTCATGCCAAATTATACCTCAATCTTTGCCCAAAGTTTCACATGTAACATTTTCGACACAATTAGATTGATCAATCTCCGGAAGAACTAGCTGAAAATTTTCTCACTTCAGGGGTGGAGGGATTGGAAAATTGAAGAACAAAGTATGTCTATTAGCAAGAAGAAATTATAAACACTATTGAAAGCAAGTACAAGCATTTGTAACTAAGCAAATGAGCACGATGACATCTTTTACATGCAATTATGGCCATTTCCGAAAACAAAGGAAGATCTTTTCAAAATATACCTAGAAATTATCAGTAAAAACATACCGTAATAAGAAAATATTCAGTACTTATCAGGTATCAGGCTGTCAATGAATGTCACCTCATATTCTGTCATTGGCAGGTACCAGACTGTCATTGACAACTGGTACTCATCACTAATCAAGAGATGTCACCTCAATGTAGGTTGTCCTTCAATTTTTCTCTCTCCACTGCCTATCTTGAGGTGACATCCGTTGATTGGTGATGAGTACCAGCTGTCATTGACAGCCTGGTACCTGATAAGTACTGAATATTTTTTCCACCGTAATTTCTATTTGAGCAATGCTATATGGATTTAAAAACTAGAATCGATAATTAGAATAATTGATTTTACTGTGAGTCACACTATTTATTAGGACCCACTACCTATTCAATGGTTGAAATTATTAAGTTTAATTTTTAAGTTCATCTACCATTATTCTTTCAATTTCTATTTCTATTTTTGCCCTCCTTGCGGCCATGCATTTATTAAGCATCTTATTACTAATCTTTATACAACTCGACCTATTTATGATAGTGGAATTACCAAAAAAAGATTCATATTTTATTAAATTATTGTGGAATTAAATCATCTCAATTTTCCAAAATTTTAAACTAAAATGATCAACAAAACGATCTTTTAAAAATCTAATTGAGTAATATTTTAACTAAAAATGTGCAACAAATAAATCCTCATAAAAATCAATTTCACACGTTTTTATACTAAAAAAAATAGTAACCGGCTAACCATGCCCTCTTCCTTGGTCAGAACTTTGGAGGATATGGAATTGGACTCGCCATGATTTATACCACTTTAAATGACCTTTTTGCCCCCGCCCACTTTTAGTGGTCGCTTGAGTACCATGTGACGAAAAAGTCTACAACTTCTCCTCTCTCTCTCTCTCTCTCTCTCTCATGAGACTCTATATAAAGCACAACTCTCTCAAGTCCCAACGTGAGACTCTATATAAAGCACAACTCTCTCAAGTCTCAACCCTACAGTACAGTTCCAAACAGCAGTCTTTGATATCCAAAGCCTTGGTTACAACCATGTTTATGTCTTTTCTTCTGTTTTTCTCTCTAGGGCTTCTTCTTCTGTTCGTCTTCTTCTTCTTCCTCTTCTCGTTCAATCAAAACATCTCTCCTAAATACATAAAACTCGCTTCAATTAATTGCCCCCCATCTTACCCTCTCATTGGCTGTCTCGTTTCCTTCTACAGAAACCGTCGCCGGCTCTTAGATTGGTACACCGACCTCTTGTCTGAGTCACCGACTCAGACAATCGTCTTGAAACGGTTCGGTGCACGGCGAAACGTTGTCACTGCTAATCCCGATAACGTTGAGTACATGCTCAAAACCAACTTCAACAACTATCCAAAGGGTCGACCCTTCACAGAAATACTCGGTGACTTTCTCGGCTTCGGAATATTCAATGCCGACGGCGAGTTATGGAGCGTCCAACGCAAACTGGCAAGCCATGAGTTCAGTACAAAGTCACTGAGAGTGTTTATGGTAAAGACACTTGAAGACGAAGTCCAAAACCGCCTTATCCCTATGCTCGAAAAAGCAGCGGAGGAAAGAGAAACAGTTCTGGACTTGCAGGAGGTGCTGAGGAGGTTCACTTTTGACACGATTTGCAAGGTTTCATTAGGGATGGATCCGTGTTGTTTGGACCTTTCGAAGCCTCTTCCACCTCTGGTTAAGGCCTTTGACTGCGCATCAGAGCTCACCGCTCTGCGTGGAATGGCACCTGTGTTTGCTGTGTGGAAAACCAAGAGAGCATTGAACATTGGGTCTGAAAAAAGGCTTAGAGAAGCTATTGAGCTTATTCATGGCTGTGTCTCCGAGATGATTCAAAGTAAGAGAGAGAAAGTAGAAGAAAATGGGGGAAAAATTTATGACCACGATCTGTTATCGAGGTTGTTATTGGTTGGGCATGAAGCTGAGGTTGTGAGAGATATGGTGATAAGCTTTTTAATGGCCGGAAGGGACACCACATCGTCGGCGATGACATGGCTCTTCTGGTTAATTTCGAGGCATCATAAGATCGAAAAAGAGGTTCTGGACGAAGTTACTTCGCTGAACAATGGTGAAAAGCCGTTAGATTTTGAGGATTTGAAGGAGATGAATTTTATAAAGGCTTGTTTGTGTGAGTCCATGAGGCTCTATCCACCGGTGGCATGGGACTCGAAACACGCCGGAGAAGATGACGTGTTGCCGGACGGTACACTGGTGTACAAGGGCAACAGGGTGACCTATTTTCCGTATGGAATGGGGAGGATGGAGGAGTTGTGGGGTAAGGACAGGTTCGAGTTTAGACCAGACCGGTGGTTTGATGAACTCGGAGTCGGAAAGGAAGGTGGAGGGTTAAAAATGGTGAGTCCGTATAAGTTTCCGGTGTTTCAGGCCGGTCCAAGGGTATGTCTTGGGAAAGAGATGGCTTTTATTCAGATGATCTATGTGGTGGCTACGGTTTTGAGGCGGTTCGAAATCAGACCTGTGGGTTCAGACCAACCGGTTTTTGTTCCTTTCTTGACTGCTTATATGGCTGGTGGGTTGAATGTCAGGGTCACTAGAAGGGGCAGTTAACTGAGCCCTCTGTATGGGGCTCGGTTTGTTAACTGAAATTTGCTGTACTGGTGCTTAGAACTTGCACAATATCTGCTCTTTCCCATTTATCTCTTCCGTTTTTGTTTGTTTGGTTTTAAATGTTCAATAGAAAACCTAAGCATTAATATAATATATAAAGAGTGCTATGCATATAAAAAAAAAATAATTAAGAAATATTATTTGGACTTAATTTGATGATCTAATCTGGAGTCTTAGTCAATTATAGTTGTTCAATTGAAAATGAGTTCTATCTAACATTGAAAGTTATTGTAGAGACAAAAAATTGGTAATACCTCAAATGATGAATTTGTGATGTGATTTCTGAAAAAAATTTTGAACTGTTGTCTCTCAATCTTCTTTCTGCAAAACGAACAAACTATCCAAGTCGAAGAGCTTCGATCGAAAGCACTCCGATGCTTAAGTCAGTAATAAAATAAAAAGAATTGCACGAAGACCAGGAGATTTCAGCGTACCTTTCACTTTGGTCTCTTCTGATTTTTATGTCATTATCCCTTTAGGGTTTCCACGATTTTAGATTCAAGGTGGCACACCTTCCTTTAATTCAGTAGTTGAGTTTGGGAAGTAATTGATACTTCTCCAACAATTTCTCTTGATATCTTCAATCTCCTTGATTTTGTTTATTTGATTACCAGGATTTTAAGCGAATATTTAACTTTCCTTTTATTGTTTTGAACTGCTCGGGCATTTCGAATGTCGAGCTCAATTAACTTTTGCCAAACTGTTTGAAAACTTGGCTTGGCACAAACTGTGCATTCTGGAGATCTGGGCTTGGTACAAGCCGAGCACTTTCCTTGCATAGCTGAAGAGATTCATGAGCTCGGTAAATTGAGCTGACCTCTTTTCTTTGTTTGCCGAATTCACTGATCAGTTCGAGTCGAATCATAAGATCAGGTGGATGACTTCTTCGTCACGTGATCCATCTTGTCAATTTTATGTGAACTCATTTAATGTTCTAACACGTGTAATTTTGAGGGCTAGCCCCTTCATTTGCCCCTAAAAAACGTCTGACAGACGCCTTTCTTCTGTCAGCCATTTTCTTGAGTTCTCATCATTACTATTTGTACATTGGAGCATCCCCCTTTGTTTTGGCGGCATATTCAGGGCATTTTAATACGACCATTTGAAATTCCTTCCTCTTCATAAACCGCCTCTTTCTTCGCATTTCCTTCACTTTGCTTTTTGCTTTCTGACTCCTATTCTCTCTCAGTTTTACTTATATGTTTCGTCTTTCTCGAATTTACTTCATTTTTTCTTCAATGGCTCCTCTAACTCCTTTTGAGGTTCTCGCCTTCAAAGTTAAGTACAACATACCAGATGACGTTGACGTCAGAGTCATCGAAAAGGACGAGCTTCTAATTGGCACGAGAGAGAGAGAGGATCCCTATTCCTACTCGTGCCATTACCGAAGGTGGAATCCGCTTTCCCCTTGACCCTCTTCTTCTCTGGATCCTTTCTGCCTCAAAACTTTGTCCTTTCCAGTGTTGCCTCTAATTCTTCCGAATTGTCATGGAAGTTTCTTCTCTGAATAAGCTTTTTGGTTTAAGTCTGGGGTTATGGGAGATTTTGTACTGCTATATCATCAAGGCCGCTGAAGATAGCTACTATCTCTCAGTGAGGAAGAAGAAGAGATAACTGGTCACACATCTTCCTGACTCGAATAAGGGTCATGAAAATGATGTTATTTTTGTCTCCGGCAACTGGGAATATGCCCCTCGGTGCTACCCCATCCTACTGTTGCCCTTACGAAGAAGGCTTGCCAAGTACTTGCTTTTTTTTTTATCTGCTACGGTGCTGGTGTAGGAGAGATTGTGAAAGGCAAGGTCCTGAGTCTTCTGTGAAGTTGGATCAACTTCAGAAGGTTTGAGACTTCAACGAATCGCTTTTCTACTGAGCTGCCCACACCCTACTTGGGTACACACCAACTTACTCATCCTTCATAGCTGTGCCGAACCGACCTAATGCAACTCTCGCAGCGGATTGAGAGGCTGTCCAAGCTGCTCGGGAGAAGGCACCCCGAGGAAAAAAGAGAACCTTTCAAGCAGCCAGTGGACGCAAATCAATTAACCTTCTAGATTTTTTATCTGCAGATGAGCCCGTTCCGTCCAGTCAACTGTCGAGCCTCGGATCATTGTCCTTAATGAGCCGATCCTCGAGGTCATCCCTGATGAGACTCTACCTGTAGCCGTTGATGCAAGTCTGCCCCTATTTGACCAAACCAGTTTAGCACCAGACGTTGAAACTTCTTTTCCAATTGAGACAGACCCTCCAATCGTTGTTCACTCCCCAGTTGAAGACGACTATTCAGTTTTTGAGATTGTCGAGGACCGAGCTCCGAAGAGGCATAAGACAACAGAATTCGAAGCCCCTTCTTCACCAAGGCCAGCTAACGCCCCTTTTCGCCCTGTTCTTAGGGCCAAAAGAAAGGAAATTACTTCAAAAGACTCAGCAATTGAAGACTTCAATGTTGTAGTTGGCCTTGCTAGGGGAGTCATCTTGCCTCGGGACCTTGCAAAGAACAAGGTGCTAACAGATGATGAAGTGTCCCGACAGGCCATTCAGCATATGGTTTTAGTAAGTCTATCTCCTTTTCTTTTGAGCTTCTTATTACTTCTCGAAAATGTATCTAAGTTATTTCAATCTTCTTACTTTCTAGGATCTTCAAAAAGTTCATGAGGTCGGAGCTCGGATTGCACGTAAAGACAAAGCGATGAAAGATGTAATCTATGCCCGAGCTTCGACCCTTGCCAAGAAAGAGAGTGTTGTTGAAGAATACGTCAAACTTTGCGAAGAGATGAAGGTTCTGCAGGCTAAAAACCAAAGTCTGTCCGAAGAGAACCTGAAACTTTGTTCTGAGAATGAAAAGTTGAAGGCATCCGAGCACGAGACCAATGTTGAACTCTCTTAAGCCCAGCTTGACTATTCCATACTCCTTGAGGAGTTTGATCAATACAAAGTAGAAGCTGAAGAGAAGGCAGACGCTGCTTACAATGAGGGTGTTGACAAGGCAGAGGCTGATATTGCCCAGCAGATGCCTAAGCTCAAAGAGGCACTATTCAGCCAAGGCTGGCAGACTGCTTTAGTTGCTGCCGAAGTCAATCCCTCTTCTGAACTTTTCTCCAAGCATACTCTTTCGAGCTCGTCCCAGCCACCTTCCTGCTGATGACGACTTACAAAAAATTTGCAATCCATTTTTATCTTGTATTTTCCAGAACTTTTTGTATTTTTGAATGAAAAAATTACAACTTTTATGCAATATATTTTAATGAATGCTCATTTCAGTTCTGTAATTTGCGTTGATGAATGCTTAGATAAAATTTTAACTCATAGCATAAAAATCTTTAAGGCTTATTGAAGTTATGGCCATTGCTCGGTCCTTCTCCAAAGAGCTTGGTTCCCCTTCTAAGACTTTCTTTTCTGCTTAGAAAATACTTAGTCTTTGAAGTTGTGGCCTCTGTTCGGCCCTTCTTCAAATACTTCGGTTCCTCAACAGGGACCCTTTTGTTCTTATAAAATATTCGAGTTTTTGAAGTTATGGCCCTTGCTCGGCCCTTCTTCAAAGAGCTCGGTTCCTCTTTAGGAACCCTTTTCTACTTAGAAAATCTGAGTCTTTGAAGTTATGGCCCTTGCTCGGCCCTTCTTCAAAGAGCTTGGTTCCTCAGCAGGAACACTTTTTATACTTAGACAATATTTGAGTCTTTGAAGTTATGGCCCTTGCTCGGCCCTTCTTCAAAGAGCTCGGTTCCTCAGCAGGAACACTTTTTATACTTAGACAATATTTGAGTCTTTGAAGTTATGACTCTTACTCGACCCTTCTTCAAACAGCTTGGTTCCTTGGCAAGAACACTTAGAGAATCTTTGGGTCTTTGAAGTTATGGCCCTTGCTTGGCCATGCTTCGAAGAGCTCGGGTGATCCGTAGAGTTACTCAGAGTCCTCTGAAAGATTGAGTGTTTCTACTCCACACCAACCCGCCAACCTGGTTGGACTCAAATCCATCCCTAGTTAACTTGCATCGTCATGCCTAGCTGAGGGACTAGGTCTGATCGGGTGGCTGCGCCTATTTAAGTAGATAACTTCTATCCGGATTTTTTGCCTCCCTACCTTAGCAGTAGGATGTGTATAAGAAAGATACGAATAAGGAAATCTTCAAATACTTTTATTAATAATTCTCAACTCAGTACACTATCAATCACAGATCAATTCTTAAAGGGCACCCTTAAATTTTCAAAGGCACTTTGGAGCTCAACTTTCTAAGATTTGCAATGTTCCAAGGGCGTGGTACCGTTTTACGATCTAGGGTTTCTAATTCGCAGTACCCACTGCCCCTACTCTGGATACTCTGAATGGCCCTTCCCAATTTGCCCCGAGCTTCCCATGTGCTGGGTTTTTAGCCGATCCCAGTACGCGCCTAAGAACTAGGTCACCAAGTGTGAAAGACTGGGAGTTCACATTCTTGTTGTAAGCTCGGGAAAACTGACTACGATATGAAGCCATTCTTATAGCAGTCTGTTCTCTCTTTTCCTCAACTAAATCAAGATCACGTGTGATGACGACATTATTGCTGCTACTTTCACCGAGCTCGGTAAGCCGATCTCTAAGGGTATAACAACTTTCATTCCATAAGCTAAGGCGAAGGGAGTCTCTCTGGTTGGCTACCAAGGTGTGGTTCGGTATGTCCACAGAACACTCGACAGCTCTTCTACCCATCTCCCTTTAGCATTCTCAAGCCTCTTGATTCTATCCAAGATTGCTTTATTAGTGA
Organism: Ilex paraguariensis; assembly: GCA_963454935.2. NCBI lineage: Eukaryota > Viridiplantae > Streptophyta > Magnoliopsida > Aquifoliales > Aquifoliaceae > Ilex > Ilex paraguariensis. The sequence continues at coordinate 53,532 of CAUOFW020001783.1, forward strand.
TCTCTATTTGCCCGTTGCTTTGAGGGTAAGCCGGGGTGGAATAGTGGTTCCGAACTCCATAATGCTGACAAAAAGCTTTGAAGGGAGCACTATCAAACTGTGTGCCATTATCAGAAACAAGAGTGTGTGGGATGCCGAACCTGGTGATGATATTTTTTCACATGAACTTTCTTGTATCAGTATCTCTTGTATTAGCCAGCGCCTCGGCTTCAACCTATTTAGTGAAATAATCAGTGGCAACTAGAAGGTACTTCTTGTTGCCCGGGACTCGAGGTAACAGTCCCACAATATCCAATCCCCATTGCGCCAATGGCCATGGGCTCGCCAATGGGAGCAGTTCGTTGGATGATTTTCTCGGGATTGGTGAGAATCTTTGACACTTCTCACATCGCCTAACAAACTTCTCAGCGTCCTTCTGCATATATGGCCACCAGAAACCTTGGAAATGACTCGGTGAGCTAGTGATCTACCTCGTGTGTGAGTACCACAGCATCCTTCGTATATTTCAGCAAGAAAGTTAGCAACTACTGTAGGGTGCACACACTTTAAATATGGACCCCAAACGAGCGTCGATACAGCTCGTCTTTTAGGGATAACCAAAATCTAGCAGCTTAAGGCGTAGCTTGTGAGTTTCCTTACTGTCTTCAGGCAAGGCACCATTCTTTAAGAACCCAACTATTGGATTCATCCAGCTCGGCTTGGATTCATTGCATAAAATTTCATCTGACTTGGACTGGAGAATACTGGGCTCGGATTGGAACTCAATAGTCAGCGACCTTGCTGCGTTCTGCTCAATTGTCGAGGCCAATGAGGCTAAAGCGTCGGCATGTGAGTTTTTTGCTCTCCCGATCTACTGTATTGAATATTCTGGTATTTTGCTCAGTTCCTTCTCGGCAACGGCCTGATATGCTACCATTATTTCATCCTTAGCCTCATACTCCTCTATTATCTGATTCACCACTAGTTGTAAGTCAGAGAATATCTGGAGTTTTAGTATTCCAAGCTCTACTGCCATCCTGATACCAGCAATCAAGGCTTCGTACTCAGCCTCGTTGTCTGAGGCCTGGAAGCCAAGCCTGATAGCTTTTTCCAAGGTACACCCATCCGGGCTCACAAGAGTGATACCTATGCCAGCACCTTTGTGATTTGAGGATCCATCAATAGAAAGTACCCATTCACCATTGAACCCTGGTTCTTGGTTGCCATCAGCTTCTCCGTTCTCAACCGTGCTGTCCTTAGGTTGGAATTCCACTATAAAATCCGTCATCACCTGGCCCTTTATTGCCTTTCTTGGTTCGAACCGAACATCAAGTTCACTGAGCTCCACCGCCCATTTAGCAACGCGCTTGGATAGGTCGGCTTTTTGAAAGAGTGATTTCAATGGCTGGTCGGTAAACACCATTATCAGATGGGCTTGGAAGTAGTGTCTGAGTTTCCTAGTTGAGCTAATGAGTGCTAGGGCGAGTTTCTCCAATGGCGTGTATCTTAATTCTACATCTAAGAGCATCTTGCTCACATAGTAAATGGGTTTTAGCATTCCCTCGTCGTTCCTCATCAATGCCCCACTAACGACGTGCTCCGATACCGCCAGGTAGAGGTAAAGGTCTTCCTCGGGAGTGGGAGTTGATAAAATCGGTGGGGATGCCAAATATGCTTTCAGTTTCTTAAACGCTTCCTCACATTCCTGACTCCAGAGTGCTCCCTTCTTTCCTCTGATTGATTGAAAGAAGGGTCTGCACTTATCAAACGCTCTGGATATGAATCTCCCGAGTGCTGCTACCATTCCTGTCAATCTCTGCACCTCTTTCACCGTCCGAGGTGACTGTAGTTTTGCTAAAGCCTTTACCTAGTCGGGGTTTACTTCTATTCCATGGTGAGTAACCAGAAATTCCAGGAATTTTCCCGAGCCGACCTCGAAAGCACACTTAGACGCATTTAACCTCATCTTGTATTTTCGTAGAACGTTGAATGTCTGCCTTAGGTCGGCACAATGATTTGTGGCCTTTCGAATTTTAACTACCATATCGTCAATGTAAACTTCTACAGTACTACTAATCATATGTGAAAATATTTTGGTTACTAACCTTTGATATGTCGCTCCAGCATTCTTCAATCCGAAGGGCATTACCCTGTAATAGTACGTTCCTTCTGATGTTATGAAGACAGTCTTTTCTTGATCTTCCTCGGTAAGGGGGATCTGATGATATCCCTTGTAAGTGTCCAAGAAACTCAACTGCTCGTGCCCGGCTGTTGCATCTACCAACTGATCTATCTTCGGCAGGGGGAAACTGTCTTTTGGACATGCTTTATTTAGGTCGGTGAAGTCAACACAGACTCTCCACTTTCCATTTTTCTTCTTTACCACAACAGTGTTTGATAGCCAGGTCGGGTATTTCACTTCCTTAATGGTTTGAGACTCTAGCAAGCACGCCACTTCCTCTTTTACTGCCTCCTGCTGCTGTATCGCCGATCTTCTAAGTTTTTGCTTGACTGGTTTGAAGCTTGGATCGACATTCAAATGATGACACATCACTTCGGGTGATACGCCGAGCATGTCAGTGGTATTCCATGCAAACACATCGGCATATTCTTATAGTATGGCGACCAGCTTCGCCTTCTGTTCGGCGTTAAGAGCTGCTCCTAACAAAAAATATTTTTCTGGATCACCATCCTTGTCTCGAGGTACTCTAGTCAAGTTCTCTACTGTTCGGTCTGTCGCTTCCTTTTCTTCGCCTAAAGGTATTTTAGGGTTTCTTTTGACAGCTTGGTCCTCAGTGTTGACTGAGCTGTCAAATGTTGATTGCTATTTATCGTGTCCCTCCAGAGAGCTATTTTCTCGGCACTCTACCTTATCTTTGGGTTTGACAGAAGCCAACAAGCAAGTTCTGGAGCAGACCTGGTCTCCTCGGGTATTGACTATTCCATCAGACGATGGGAACCTTAGCATTTGATGGTAAGTTGATGGTACTGCCTTCATCTCGTGCAGCCAAGTGCATCCCATTATTGCGTTGTAAGCTGAGACCGTATCCACTACCAAGAACTCGGTCATGACGCACACTGGTCCCGTTTTTATAAGCAAGATGATCTTCCCCTTAGGAAGAACTGTTTTACTACTAAAACCAATAAATGACGTATTTGAGGGCTTAAGGTCCTCCTTCTTGAGACCGAGCTTTTCAAATAGATCCACATACATGATCTCGGATGAGCTCCCTGGGTCGATCAGGACCCTTCTTACGTCAAAATCTGTAATTCGAAGCGTGATGACTAGGGCATCATTGTGCGGCTGGTGTACACCGACCAAGTCCTGCTCGGTGAAACAAATCGTTTCAGCTCTCTCCTCTATCTTGATTCTTTTGTTGGTGACTTTCGGGGGTCATTCTCAGCTCGTATACTTCTTTTTCCTTGGCTGCTTTCTGAATGTAAGCCCGAGCAGAGTTGTTTGTGGACATCTGAGGGTTGGTGGCAGCATGTATCACATCAATTACTCCAACCGGTGTGTTTTGGTCCCCTTTCTGCTCGGCTCTTCCCTCTTCAGTTTTTTGCCTACTTTCAACGAATTCTGCCAAATGTCCAGCCTGCACCAACTCCTCCAAATGTTGCTTGAGAGATCGGCAGTTCTCAGTCATGTGGCCAAAATCCCTATGATAGGAACATCTAAAGTTTGGATTTCTTTTGGAGGGATCACCCATTAGTTTGTTTGGCCACTTGAAGAACGACTTTTCCCTGATCTGATTCAGCACCTTGAATATCAATTTTTTAAACAGTGTATTTACCCCCAAGAAAATGGGACTTTTGGGGGTATCCTTCTTTCTCAAACTTCCTTCCCCCTTCTCTGTTCGGCTCAGTTTGCTTGTCCCTGTCGAACTATCTTCTGCTCGGATGCTCCTTAACCACCTCTGTGGGTAAGTCATCATCGACCTTGACATACTTTTCAATCCTTGCCATCAATTCTTCCAGGTCAGTAGTAGGTCTTCTCGTGAGGGACTGGTATAGAGGGTTTTTTTTTGGTAACCCGATCTTGAAAGACGCAACTGCAATCTTTGGATTACATCCTTCAACTTCATTCATCGTTTTCCAATAGCAATGGGCATATACTCGCGTAAGCTTTCGTTATTCCTCTTTTTCAATGTTAGTAGAGCCCCAACGTCCTTTGGCTGTTTACTGCTGGTGATGAATCGAACCGTAAACAGCTCGGCCAACTGAGACCACCCATCAATTGTTCCCTTTGGTAGGCTGTCAAACCATTTCATGGCTGACTCCCCAAGACTGCTAGGGAAAATAGTGCAAAGCAAGGGCTCTTTTCTTCGGTGAAAGGTCATGAGTTATCGGAAGTGTTTGATATGTGAGGCTGGGTCGATTTTTCCGTCGTACAGCTTGAAGTTCGGAACAATGAACTTGCTCGGGATCCATGCCTTTTTGACCCATGCAGTAAATGGGGATGACTCCAATCCGTCTTCGTATTCTCCTGTTGCTCTTCTGGCTAGATCCCTAGCTGACCTCTGCTCAGGTCTCTTCAAACAATTGTTGAGCTCTTCGTTGATATACTACTTCCAAGTGTCCTCCTCCTGGATCCAAGGCTTCTTCTGTTGGTACACTTCTTCATCAGCAATCCTAATTTTGCTAGGCTTCCTTCCCGAGCTTTGATGCCGATCCTCTCTCGCCCGCTTCTCCCTTTTGGTTATCTCTTTCAACTTGGCTCTTAATTCTTCGTTTTCTTTGATCAAATCTTTCTCCCTGGCGGTAGGATTTCTTGAACAGCTTATCATGGGCATCAAGTCGATCCTGCAGGGACTGGACCAACTTTTCCAAGGAGTGGTTCTCCTCCTCGGTACTGAGGGATTTACCATGATCCTCGATTTGGTGGTTCTGATTTTTCGACCGCTTGAAACTCGCAGAGGATATTTCGTCATCCTCATGGATTCTAGAGGGACTTCTGACTGCATGTAACCTTGCGTTGCTATCAGAAAGAAGAGGCGCATGATCAGAATTTTCCAAGGCAAAACTTCTTAGGGGTGATCCAATTGCGCTCCTTAGTCTTGACATCGTAGCTTTTTGTTCTGAAAATTGAGAATTGATTTCCCACAGACGACACCAAAATGTAGAGGCAAAAAACTGGTAATACCTCAAATGATGAATTCGTGATGTGATTTCTGAAAAGAATTCTGAACTGTCGTCTCCCAATCTTCTTTCTGCAAAATGAACAAACTGTCCAAGATCGAAGTGTTTCGATCGAAGGCACTCCGATACTTAAGTCAGTAACGGAATAAAAAAAATTACAGAAAGACTAGGAGATTTCAGCATACCTTTCACCTTTGTCTCTTCTGCTTTTTATATGTCATTATCCCCTTAGGGTTTCCACGATTTTAGATTCAAGGTGACACACCTTCCTTTAATTCAGTAGTTGAGTTTGGGAAGTAACTGATACTTCTCCAATAATTTCTCTTGATATCTTCAATCTCCTTGATTTCGTTTATCTGATTGCCTGGATTTTAGGCGAATATTTAACTTTCCTTTTATCGTTTTGAACTACTCGGGCATTTCGAATGTCGAGCTCAATTAACTTTTGTCGAACTGTTTGGAAACTTGGCTTGGCACAAATCGTGCATTCTGGAGATCTGGACTTGGTACAAGCCAAACACTTTCCTTGTATAGCTGAAGAGATTCATGAGCTCAGTGAATTGAGCCGACCTCTTTTCTTTGTTTGCCGGATTCACTGATCAGTTGGGGTCGGATCATAAGATTAGGTGGATGACTTCTTCGTCACATGATCCATCTTGTCAATCTCACGTGAGCTCCTTTAATGTTCTAACACATGTAATTCTAAGGGCTAGCCCCTTCAGTTACAATTAATCCAATAATTACATTGAAATAGCTCTTGATTACGTTTGAGTTAAAGACTTGCAATCATAATATATGAGTTTACATCTCAATTCTAGTATGACCACTTAACGACGGAGTTGACTGGCACCAAATTTTTTTTTTTGGTACCATACCTCTATTTCTCATATTTGTGATTATTTTTATCATATTTGTGGGTATTTTTATTAATGTTAGGGTATCTAAAAAAATAATAAAAATAGTTATCACAACAGTGATAAAAATATATACAAATGTGATAAAAATACTCACAAATGTGATAAATCTTTTATAAAAGTAATATTTTTTTGTACCGAAAAAAATGATAAAAATAATTACTTCAAATGTGGTAAAAATACTCACAAAAATGATAAATTTTTTTATTATAAAATGACCCACAAAAATTATATAGACACCTAATTAAATAATAAAAGTTTGAGGTACATAACCAAAATTTTTTATTCTGTAACGTAGTCAAGTCCCACAACAATATCCCTGCAAGTTCATTAAGTAAGCTTTTAAGTTTTTGGATCTCACATGGTGAAATTCACGGATTAAAAAGGCAATACATCATCGTGCTTTTCATATGTCTCGACATATATATTCCGATCTGTTTACAGAGATCATTTATGGTGCAGGTATAGGCAGACCTAGTTTCCCATACGCACCACGTGAATGGGCAGTTCTCAGCACACAGTCGTTTAAACTTCCACATGGTCACTACTCTTGCATTATAGATCTAAAGCTTTGCTCCATCATATATCTTAGTGCAATTATAGCCATATATGGGAGATGTCGGTGGTATCTAGACAATCTCATCCTCATCTTTGAAAGTCCAATTTTAAAACTCAAACCTTTAATACAATGTTTACACGGATGGATACTTGTCGTCGCTCTAGAACAAATTGATGATAAAGGACAAATAAAAAAAGAAAGAAAAGAAAAACCCAAGAGGAATGCTTAAAACGTTTTGCTATTGTGGCGAAGGAATCTACCTCATTCTAATACGGCACCATTAATATTTTACAGATTTTGTTGGAGGTACTCGTTCAAGGTCTATACTTCTTTTAAAATTGTAATCTTTATAGTTAAATTATTAATTTTGGTTAATCAGTCTGCCAGGGTGCTTTTAATGTATTTTTTGTCGAGGATGCGAATTACATGGCACTCTTCTTCCATTGTAAAACTTTTCATTGGTTAATACAAATTAATTACAATTTTACTTACTAAAAAAAAGGGTAAGAAAAGGGGTAAACGTGTTTCAGTCCAGTATCAACCGTTGTTGATTTATATATTATAGAATGCAATTAATCATAAAATAATAAATTCTCGGTTTCTTTTCTTTTTCTTTTTTTGCATTTTCTACTCTGCCATTTTATGAGGCAAGATCCGACCAAAGATATAGCAACCATATGCACCCTTACCAACTAAGCCAATATCCAAGTCTCCCATCATTTTGTGGACTTATTTGAATTTCAATTACAGGTTTGAAGACATAGAACTCTAATTTTTATTTCGGCGAGAGAGAGAGAGAGATCTTTCTACTACCATAGCGAAGATTTTTTACTTAAAAGTAGGGCTTTGTTGTTGGGAGAAATGTTGTGTAGGTACTAAAATTACATGCAGATGATGTCCTTGTGGAGGGTCGAATAAAGGTCGGCACATTCTAATGTAAGGAAAGGGTCAAATATATACACTGGCAGCGATACATTATGATGGTACCAAGACTAAAATCAGCATAGAAGTAAGAGAATCACTTACCTAAAAGACAGAATGACCGACATGTTGACAATAATTTAGGTCAATTTAAACCTTAAATCAGTTTGACTATGGCTAGAACAAGCTCAATCATTCCTAAACAAGTTCGGCTTACCTGAAGTAGCTTAGACAGCTCAGACTATAAAACAAACAAAGAAGGGACAATAGGGGAATTGCAACGTCAGATTACCGAATTAAAAAACAGGACCAAATGTCATGGCATTATCATAACGATATTGTTGATCTCACTTTTATACATTTAAAATTTATTTTTTTTCTATTTTGATAATTCCACGTGATTTGAATTTTCAAACCATATTGTACTTTGTAGGCTGGAGTGTATTGAGCAACTCTCTATAAAGATGTTAGGCAAGTGACAATTAGGAGTCAATATTGGATAACCGTTACATGTAATACTTACTCGACAATTAGGGCGAGTTGAAAATTTTTTGAATATAACAGTGATATCACATTATCATTATCCCGTAATATCATTATCCAACAACGAATCAGCATTTAGTCAAGTAGATCCTACATCTTTTAATAACTGCCTTATTCATATATAAAAGTAACTATTAAGTGGGGTTCACTTTATGCATTCTTAAATTTATTATTGAATTGTAACACTACGTGACAATAGTGAAGTTACATCTAATATTTACTCCTGATTAGGAGCCTTATATAAATATCTTCTCTTTTCACCGTACAATTATTTAATCGTGAAAAAAGTATAATTTAATGAACAAAAATTCCCTTAGGTGATGATAGCTCGCAATTTGAGGAATAAACCTAAGATTGATGTCTTTGATTAGTAGGCTTGAGAAACACAATACAATAAAGTTTTGGACCATGTGTGATGTGCATCCCCCACCCCCAAACCCAATCTCCATATTAATTGTAAGATTTTTATTTTATTTTTTTGATTATCTTACAAAGTTAAATTTGAAGTTTTGTGAACGACAGGCAAAGATTGAGGATTGAAAATGCATAGGTGTTTACCTGCAATATGTTGAGATAGCGATCCGCTAGATTATGAGCCTGAAACAATCAAAGAATTAGGAAAGGGATCGGGTAAACATTCAGTTAATCCCCTCCGAAACTCAAGTCAGTCAGCATTGGAGACATCAAAACAATGTATTCTCTGGATTTAGAATTGTGTACATTTGTTTAGCTTTCTGAGGAGTATTTATACCTAGGCTAGCAATGAGTGAAAGATTTTTGAGTCTCATGTTAATATTTAATGGCTTGCACTCATATCCATGTATAATTAGTGTTATCCCATCAAATATTCTCAAGACTGATCCACTCGGGGGATCAAACCCTTGCTCGGGACCCACTGAGCCTTTATAACCCTATCCACGGTCATTAAATACCTATGCTCAGTGCTTGACACCTACGTCCGAGCATTCATTGCTCAGGAATAAGCACCCATCAGGTTTCACCAAAGACAATGGGTCGGTGTTACGACAATTACTACTTTATAATGATGATTGTTTTCACGTTTCTCGAAGACTTGGATGCGCATTTAATGACTTACAGCCACTTAAGACCTTGTTTAATGAATTGTCATATCTTTTTTAATGCTAGAGTCTAATGGATGTACTCAGCCTCCCCAAGGCTAAAACTCATTGACACCTCCTCCACGTGCCTTTTGCGCTCCAAAACGATTACAATGATCCACGTGTCAACTTACGGTTGTCGAACCGCCTAAAGTCCTATCAAAAAAGGATAATATATTTTATGTGATTTTATAGATCAAATCCATACGAAGGTCAACCATTTAAAATGTGGGAAATTCATATATGTCATATAGATTTTTGCATAACTAATCAAGGCACATGACTTGGTGAGGATTTCTATATATATATATATATATTTATTTATTTCCTGAGTTTTTGGTAATGTTAGATTACTAATTATCTATTGATTTGTCTACCTACTTGAGTACAGTAGGTATCATAATGTTAGATCAATTACCATAATCATAATATTTTTCATAGCATGTAGTTTTTTCTCAATTTTTGATAGTATGTTTGATGATGCTCCAAAATAACGGCTCAAGCCCAAACTGATGAGGTATCAAGGATTCGATTGTAATTTTATGTTTAGGTGATTAATCATAGGAGACTGAAAGAGCACAAGATGTAAATGGTTCACCTTAACTGAATAATTAAGATTACGTTCACTGTAATGGAGTTTCTTACCCCTTGAGGTCATATATTGCTTAATCCTTGGTCAGTACAACGATGATTTAGACACGGGGGTTCTTTACATGGATTGTGTGTTTTGCTCTAATTACTAGGTTTTTGGCTTGAAAACGTGAATAATGGAGAAGAGGAAACTGCCCCTCTTGGGTAACAGTTCTTTACTTGTACAAAGACTCCTCTAGGGTTTCTTGTTGCCCCTCTTTCTTTTGTGTTGATTTCGTTGGTCTCCCTGTTTGTACCCTGTAGCAACCTCTATCATTCAACGCCATTGTTCATCCGGCACCACGGTTCCTATGATCTCTAGATAGTTATGCGCACTAGTACACTCTGCATTTGGGGGTGCGTGATTGTTGGGGGTGACAGTGATGGTCCCCTTGCCATTTGGACACGAGGCACAATGGGGTGCTTTGGAGTTCGTATAAAGCTGAGCCTCTCTACCTTGGGCTGTTCATTGACCGAACAAGATTAGGTTGCCAGCCTTCTAGTGAAGTTGGGTTTTTCCTCCTAGAGCCCAGCCTTTTAGAATTCTGACGGGGCAAGCTGTGGACCCCCTATTTGTGTTGTTGGATAATCAAAAGGTTCCTAGACTTATTGGGTTCTTGGATTATGGAGGCCCATGCCTTAATTTGCATCCTTATCAATGTTAAATCACTAACTATATTGTTGGTGGACCCACTTGAATACAATATATACTTGCATTAAATATTAAACAAAAACATGTTAGAAAAGGTTTAAATCTGTCGGATGATAGGTAGGAAATGCAATAACGCAAGAGTATCGAATATATTTATGAGTTAAAATGAGTAAAATTAATTCATCTGATGTTCGTATGGGATTGAGTTTGCTTTTGCTAATTCAAAACAAACATATTGGTTCAACTACAATTTTCCTGTCGAAATTGAGTTGCACTGAGTTTTATTTATTATTATTTTTTTGTTTGGTTTGTCTTTTTTCATGGTGCAAGTTGCATCTAATTTGTAGCAGTTTTTGAAATAAAAAATCACGAAAAATTGTGAGGAGGCACCTTGTTATGTAACATTTTCCTTATAATAAAGAGAAGAATAAAAATATTGTCATCATGTAATTCTCTATAACGCAAATAAAATTTAAAAGTTAAAATCCAAATGCATATATCCCTTAGATGAGTATGAGAAAAATATTGATGTGACCACTCATTCAAGGGATGATATGCATTTGAGTTACAACTTTTTGGATTTCAATTGAATTTTATAGCATTGCTCTTACTATAATACATTTTTTCCTATTTTTATGGTGTTTGTAGTTTAGTAGTTGCTTTTTATGTGAGGATTTTGTTTTATTGATAAACAATTTTCTAGTCTAGAATATTTTCTTTCCTTTTTTTTTTTTTAATTTTGAACATCTAAATCATCCATAAATGATTTAAGATCTAAACAAAATCAACATCAATTTTGAAGCTAGGGTCATCATATGTAATGTGATATTATAGTGATACATAATTGTATAATACCTTTATTAATACTTTAATCACTGATAAAAAGTTGAGAAATTATAGTTATTGATTCATACACAATCTAAATAATATGCATCACATAATGCAACATATATATATAACTTTTAAGGGTTAATTGCAAATTCTACACTGAAAGATCGTTTCGAATCTTAATTTATACTCTCAAAAATCAAAAATCTCAATTTTTACCCTTAAAGATAAAAATTTGTATCAATGCACACCTGAAATTAATAACCGTCAATTTGCTGTCTAAAACTAAATGGATAAATTACACCTTGATGTCTTCATACTTGTCACTTAATCATTTAGATTCCTTCACATTTAGAATATTACTTCTACACCTCTTGACGTTTGTGTACGTGTAACACATAACCATTTGTCGTTGATATCTGTTAATATAAACGTTAAAATATATAATTTCATTCTAATAAAAAATTATAATTTTATACTACCATTTATTTTGTGAGTCCGTTATACTCTTAAAATTCAAAATCAAGCTTACCATTTGAATGTTCAATATAATGCAAGTGTTTATATAATGTTCTTTATATTTAATGCAATACGTCACTTAAACAAAATTATTTGAATGCCTAATTGGGGGAACATTTTTAGTCATATTTGGATTCTCAAGGAATATATGTGTAATATTTTAAATGTAAGAGGTTTGGGTATAGTTTATCCATTTAACTTTAGACGGCAAACTAACGATGCAATTTGAGATTAACCCTACTTTTAATGAATAACATTGTTACATCACAATATAACAATATACAGTGATACTATTTTCAGCTAATTAATGGAAATATTTTAGGCTAAAATTTATAATTAATATACAGAGAGAGAATTCTAGATAGAGCCAATTATATACAAATGTAAGGAATAAAAAATTATAGATATGTGGGAGAGATTTTAGGAAAGAGAAATTATAACTGTGTTGGAGAAATTTTAGAAAAGGGAAAGAATATGTTATTTAAAATTTAAATTCATTGTCCCATAAAAATAGGAAACTCTTAATTTATTTTTGGAGGACTGTGGCTTGTGTATGGTTGAAAACTGAAGAAATTTGAAGAATATTTTGTTCAAATTTTGAAAAATCGAGTTTTGGAGCCTTGATTAGTGGCCGGATTTTGTGCAGATGGTGAATAGAATCTGGCGGTTTCCAATTTTTTGGAACAAGAAAAAAGAAAAGAAAAATACTTCTCTATTAAACATTTTAACTGAAGTATTTTTATTCAAACAAGTCCTATGTAAGGTATCGGTCTACAAAAAATCCTAAAAATTTAAGAGGGGCCAAATGGGGAAAATACAAATTTTTGGGACCGGAAGAAAAGTTCAATTCTATTAGACAACCTTCGAAAGAAAGCCCAACTATGGCCCAAACATTAAACCCCCGTAGCCCAATTCCTTCCCAAAAATTATCTACATTGTACACCCCCCCCCCCCCCCAAAAAAAAAAAAAAAAAAAAGATGCTTGACAAAAGCCCAATTCCAGCTCAATCAGTAAACTCTAACTCTAGGGTTTCATTCCGTCACTTAAATTTGTATTCTCTCTCTTTCTCTGGTTGGGGGTTGGGCGCCAAATACATCTAGCAGCAGGGGCGGTAGCCATGGTCAGTCTCCTTGAAGTCACTGCCTAAACCTCTCTCTTCCCTGTCCTTTTGAAGTCTGAATTATATGTATTTTTGTGCGTATATATTTGTGTATTTGTGTGTGTATATATATATCTTTATCATGATCCGTCTGTTGTTCTTGTTTTTCAAAATTTCAGGTTAAATATTCGAGGGAGCCCGAAAACCCCACAAAATGTGAGTACTTCGATTTTTTTTTTTCCGGCTGTCAGAAATTGGAATCTGATTTCTGTGTTTGTTTTCTGACGGGCGCATTTCAGCTTGCAAAGCCAGGGGCTCAGATCTCAGAGTGCATTTTAAGGCAAGTTTATCTGGATTTTAACTTGTTTTCTTGTTCAAGTTCAATCATAAGGGTTTACCTTTTTGTCGTCGGTGTGTTGCTTGCTGGATTGCTATATTTCATGAAAAGATGTGTTTTTTGTACTAAGATCATTGGAATTGTATTATGACTGAAGAGATTATGCAGAAGTGTAAATAAGAATCGATGTTTTTGTGGCATTTGTTAGTATATGGTATGAGCAGGTTTCAAAGTAACAATGAATCAAATTAGTTGTTTGTTTTATCCCCCCCTGGGGGGGGTATATTTTGTGGTGCTTATGATCGTGAGTTGTCAGCTTCGATGCTGAACCTGATGAAAAAAGCAGGGGTCCGTTGCCTTTTTGTGAGCGGGTCTCTCGTAAACTTCAGGGAAATCACTGACATTGTTTTTGGGTGAACCTATGTATTTGTTGTTGGTGACAGAAGGTTCAGTAAACGATGGTACATTCCGATTGCATTCTCACGCGACATCCTTGTTAATGTGCTGATTTAGTTTGAGCATTGGATTTGGTTTCTAAGTAGCCATGATGGAGATCTGCATTACAACATTTGGTAATCAAATGATTTGGAAAACATGAGACAAACTTCTTGTTTAAACATCTTGCAGCTGTCGTTTTAAATTTTTCCTTAGTATTCCCCATCTTTGTTTGTTAGGTGTAAGTACTCATCATTGAATTTGCTATTTGGCAATTGAGAACAGTGGTTCGCTGATTGGAAACCCCTTTTTTGTCATCTATTGAATGCATATTTCACTTTATTATTTGGTAGTTGCCGTTTTGAATGGTATGATGGTTATAATCGAATTCATTATGTTATCTAGGATATAGCAATCATGTGCTGCAGTTTCCCATAAATAATTTGTGGGGGTAGATGAAGCATAGCTGCATGTTTGGTTCTTTCTGAACGTAATACTAGGCCCACTTTTGCTGCATTCATTTCTTCTCACACTATGTTTATTATCTACTTGTAGAATACAAGAGAGACTGCCCATGCAATTCGGAAGTTGCCTTTGGTCAAGGCAAAAAGGTACTTGGAGGATGTTCTTGGTCACAAACAAGCCATTCCATTCACACGCTTCTGTCGTGGAGTTGGGCGTACTGCCCAGGCGAAGAATCGCCATTCCAATGGACAAGGACGCTGGCCTGTCAAATCAGCAAGATTTATTCTTGATTTACTGAAGAACGCCGAGAGTAATGCAGACGTATGTATTGCTGTTAGTTATTTTCAGTTTAATTACCCCCCATTCCCTTTTCCCTCGCTGACAAGATGTGTTTTGCCTTCAATTTATTGTTTAGGTGAAAGGTTTGGATGTGGATTCGCTATACATATCACACATCCAGGTTAACCAAGCACAGAAGCAGAGGCGTCGCACATATCGTGCCCATGGAAGAATTAACCGTGAGTGGCGTCCTGCCCTCATGCAGTTTAGTATTTTATCATCCTCCTGGTTATTTAGAGTGATTAATATCAAGCTTTGTTGCTGTTGCAGCTTACATGTCATCTCCCTGCCATATCGAATTGATTTTATCTGAAAAGGAGGAATCTGTCCAGAAGGAGGTAATTACTTTTTTTTTTTTAAGTTAAAGAGCTAGAGAAAGGGATTCGGTACTCATGTGTGCATTGTTTTGCATTTGATTCCATCTTAGTTGGTTCTGTTGTAATGATTTATGTGACCTTGAGTTGCCCTCCCATGTATGTTGATTGATTATTTTGCAGCCTGAGACTCAGTTGGCTCCTAGGAGGACAAAGAAGAATCAAGTTTTACGCAGTGGAGCTTCTTCTTGAGTCAAAGTGGTGGACTGATTAGGAGAGACAAGAATTTGATTTTCTTTGTCATATCTAGCGTGAACACATTTTTCTGTTGCTGATTAAGAAATTGCTACTAAAAGGTTATTTCGGGAGATTCCTAGTATTTTATTATCTTTGTGAGTTCAGAACTTATGTTGGAACACAATCAGTTCATTGTTAAGTAGTTTGTCTGTTTTGCTATTGGAAAGAGTGGGGGGAAGCTTTATTATTTTCTATGGAATGTTCATGGCGTACACAGTCTAGGTCGTTGGATGTATTATTATGTTTCATCTTTAGGATGATTTACCTAGCACTATGTGTAACCCTGTTCTGCTTGTTTCGTCTATATTTTTCGTAGTATATCAAGGCGCACAAACACAGCCAAATATTGTGAATTTGATTATGTTATTATTGGCCTCTCCAGACTAGATCTCTAAAGCTTTCTGCAGTTCAATATGGCTATAACAATGGTGTATGCACGCATTTACAGGGAAACACATTATGCTAAGCAGCTGCAAACCGCTGGTTTATGTAGTTATATTTGATGGTGTCCATGCTACCCTGAACACGACCCAAAACCTACAGAATGACATGACCGATTAACATGAAGAATGAATTGGAGGGGTTAGCGTAGACATGAGTGTGTTGTTTTATTGGTTTTATAAGAGAAAATAGACAGGATTTATTTCTTGATTTTGAATTTTTCTTTTTTGATTCTGGTAAGATTTGGATCGATTAGATTTCGAAACCATGTCGGTGGAGTTAGGGGTGCAATTTGGATGGGCTAATTTGAATTTAACTTGAGTCCAACCCAAAAAAAATAGGGCTTGGGGTAGAATTTTTAATACTTGGATTGAGTTTGGGCAAAAAAATTTTAACCCGAATTGAATTTGGTTAGTTTCGGGTTGTGTGGGTTTAACTTGAATATTAAAATCAGGTTGAATCTGAAGGTATATAAATATATTTAGTTAGGGTTAGTATTTATTTTCACTCTTTAGAGTTTAGACTTTCACATCACTTCAAGTCTTTATTCTTGCGCCTCTATCACTCTCAGATCCTTTTCTCACTCGTCACTCCTCCCTCTCTCAATCGTTACTCGGACTCTCAGCTTCTCTTTGGCACTCATCACTCTTCCCTCTCTCTTCATTTGTTCTTTGTCTTTTATTTCAAATCATTTGAAAAAATTAGATCTACACTTAAAAAAAATTAAATATACATTTCAAAATATCAATCCGAATTAAGTAACTTAAATCCAACTCAATTTTTAACCTAAAATTAGCCCGAATTAATCCGAGTTCGTCCGAATTAAATTCGAGCAATACTCGGGTTAAAATAGGGTTAAAATTAGGGTTAAAGTTAAGGTTATATACTTAGAGTTAGGACAGGGTTGACCTCTCAACCCGTCCAACCCCGCCCGAATTGCACCCTAGGTAGAGTTGTTTATGATAAAAAGGGTACTGTAGTTTTGCATGTATTTTTCATTTTTCACAATAAACACAAACACACTATAAACTTAAAATGATACAAACTGAACAAACTCATTTGGCACCTCCTACTGACTTGATTCAATAGTATTCTATACTTGCAATGCAAAAAATTATGATTCAGCTGGACCCGTCTTGAATGAAGGAAGAGCTCGTGTTATCCGGCGACGATCGGATTGAGGCAACATTAGATGTGAAAAGTTTTTGTTTATAATTTCCGAATTGGAAACCACTTTCGGTGATGAGGCCGAAAAATTGATATCATCCATCTTCATCGGCTTAACTCTTAAAACAAAAATTGAAAGGGCAAGGCAGCATGAGAAAGAATTTATTGGGCCCAAACAAAGGCCCAATTTCATTCAACAACGTTTCAGAAAAGCCCAATCCAAGCGCAACATGTAAACCCTAGCACTATCGTTTCATTCCGCCTCTTAAATTCGCAAACCCTAACTTCATTTTCTCCTCGTTTGGGTATCAAATTCTTCTAGCAGCAGCAGAAGACTAGCTGCTTCAGCGATGGTTAGTCTCGTTAAAGTCACTGCCTAAACCTCTCTCTTTCGTGCCCGTTCTGAAATGTGAATTATTCATATTCATGTACTCACATTCAACTTATTTTTGTCGTTTGTTTTGATCGATCTGTTGTGTCTGTCTACAAAATTTCAGGTGAAATACTCGAGGGAGCCCGAAAATCCCACCAAATGTTAGTACTTGGGTTTTCGTTTTTATCGGTAATCAAAAGGTGGTAACAATATCGAAATCTGATTT
>CAUOFW020001784.1:0-70811 GCA_963454935.2 Ilex paraguariensis
CATACCATAACAGAACTTTGCACATATTTCAAAGGCAGCAGGTCCACCAGGTATGTCATGAATGTTGATTTCATCATTATTTTCCTCATTCGTCATCACAACAAGCTTCTGCAGGCGAGCACTCTGGACAAAAGGGGAAACTACAGGAATATGTTGTTTATTAGTATTAAAAAAACAAACATATATAAGAGAGAAAATGCGGGATGATGAGCACCCATTTAATACTACTTTTAAAAGTTTGAGCAGCGTTTATATGCCCACACAAATTTTGACTGGTAAGATCAAGTTAGAATTTGCAAGCAACAAGAATAGGGTAAAAAAAAAAGTGTATACAAGCGTAATCTAAATCAGCTAGACCAATCTGACTGAATGGCATAGTTGGTTTGTCAACAGCATCTTTCTTCCCACTTTTGGCACTGTTTGAAGTGCAGGATCAGGTTGAGATCTCCTGTTATACAATGGTGAGTTTGTTTAACCTAGTCAAATTTATACTTGCTTATGCCGAGTTGTTATTCCTAGCCCATTATCTTCACATATGGTATCATAAAGGATGAAGCTTATAAAAGCACTCGATACGTTGTATGCATAAATAGATACATACCTTATGCAGATAAAATTTAACATCCCCAACGTTGACGACTATGTCTGTTGCCAACTCAGTTGCTACATACCTGGACATTCAAATATCTCTCCTGTCAAATTCATGATAACATAAGATAAGCAAATGTCTACCTACATAATGGTCCTACCATATAGGTAAATTTAAGAAGCATCCAAGTGATAAAGTGAGATTATCAATGATGGAGTATGCCTGTTGCTAGATAAAAGATGAAAATCTAAATAGAAAAGAATTATTTGCTTCTTAACTGACAAGTAGCAAATAGAAATATCTGAACCTCTTCGAAAAAGTTCTACATTACAGATCACAACATACAAAACTACCAATGCCTGCCAGGGATAAGAACAGGGCAAACTATCTCCAAACTTTGTGAAATCAGAATTACTGATATTGCCTAAGAATTTGAGCGAAACTTAGACAAAGGAGAGTCCTAAACTATTGTTGGGACAACTGTTGTATGATACATTTGTCACACTATAGCTCCATGGGCATTACTGATATTGGCTAGTAGTGAGCCTGAAAATCATTTGCAACAATGCGATATATGCCCTTTGTAAGTTCTAACAAAGGTCTAGTCAGCTTGAGGCTTAAAAGTTAAAACAACTTTCGAAGACTTATTATCGAATATATTCATGTTTGTTCACTGCTATTCCATATGAAATGCAAGGCCTCTCATTGTTCTATCCCTACCTAATTCTTCCCCTCTCTTGCTTCTCTAGTATTCTATAAAGCCTATGTCCCTATTCCCTTCCAAGACAGTGTAGTCAACCCCATTTAGCTCAAAAGGATCAAGTCCAATATTCCTTCTAGATATGAAATTAACTCATACACATATATAAGAAATTCTCAATGAAAACATTCTCCATTCTCAACCATCTCTGTCCTATAGCATGAGAAGGAATGTTCTCCCCCTTTTCTTTTTCAAAAAAGAGGAAACAACATATACCATATACTTTCTCTTTAAACAGTAATAAGTTCAAGCTTAAAAAAGCCAAGAATGAGACATGACCCTTCTCTTTAAAATACAAGGTCACAAAACTCCCTTTTCACAAAAAAAAAAAAAAGAAGAAAAATCGTAAGAAATAATATCTTCAATGATTTAGAGGGCCTGATAACTGGATCACATGTAGATTGCTGATTATTCTTTCAACAAGCCACTCAAAAAGATAACCACTACCAGTATTGACATAGAGGTAACTTGGGAACCTTGATTGAATGAAAGACAAGTTCGATTCCCATGTAAAAAATGTGAACATTCAAAACTAATTAAAGAACGCATTATTTCCCCTTAACACTACTTGCTAAGTATAAAAAAGCACAAAAATAAATTAATAAATGAAAGAATTTCAACCAGTAAACAAACCTCTAACTTAATAAAATGGCCACAATAATGTGCAATTAAAAGTTCACATGGCATCCAAAATCTTGAATACCAATCTGAGACTAAATAATTCCAAGTAATACTCCTCATCATTTGCAAGAGACAAATATAAATTTTAGGGAACCCAAAGCTGGTATGTTAACAGAAAAAAGCTTCCAACCACCAGCAAATGCCTATAATACTACACTTGTAAGAAGTTCATGTGCTGCGCTGCAGCTTCTACCCTCCCTTCAATCTTCCTTTCCCCCACCTTCCCCACAAAAAGGTAAAGAAGTCCCCTTATAGGCAATGCAAAGGTCCAGAAATTACATGCAAAGGTTCTATTCATATGCCAACCCATGAACCATACTTGAGTTACAGAAAAACATAATGAACCCATATGTGATAACAAACACAAGAACAAGTCGTCTTCTTTTTTTCCACATCTCATATTGCATCAAATGCTAAACGAGGAAAACAATTCAGTTTAACTTCTACGAAACCGAAAAGAATAATTTCAGTCTGTGGTATCCAAAAATCCTTAAAACTCATTTAACAAGTAATCCTTTAGGATGTGTAAACACTAGGGAACTCAAATCCACAAATCATCGCAAATATTTTGAGTTTGCTACCTCGGAGGGAGGGAGGGAGGGAGGGGGAGAGAGATATGCCAGTCCTAAAAGATTTGGGACAAGACTATTATACAAACCAAACATGCATAGAAGCGGAGGTATCTAAAAAAATATATCTCCTGGAAATATATATACATATAAGCAAAAGAATTCCAATTGAAAAAAAATAAAACCCAATAACAGGCAGATGACGATTACAAGTGAAACAAGAAGTAGGATTCACACAAAGGGGTCTCATACAGACCTGATGTTATCCCCATTTGTCTGAAATGAATCAGGCTTTGATCCAAGCTTCATAAACTTCATTTTGGCAAGCAGGAGATCTTTTCACCTCTGAGATCCCAATACTCACAATCAGCTAATTCAGCAAATTCACGGAGGCCCAAATCAAATAGGCAAATATACCTTAGAAAAAAGAAGGGTAAACAAGGGAGAAGAAAGGGGAGATCCCACTAATGGGTATTGGATTCTTGAATTTATCCAACTTTATTGGGGTTCAAGGAAAGAAAGGATGGCTCAAAGGTAAAAAAAAAAAATGATGTAAATTCCAGAAATGGAATGTGTGAGAGAGAGAGAGTGAAAACTAGAGCTGGAGGGGGATTATGTGATATTGTTAACAAATTGCTCTCTTGAATGGGAAGAGACTAAGTCAGAGAAAAGAGTGGGAAGAGACCTACTGAAACGTTTGCTTCCTTGGTTGGTAGCAGAGCCCAAGGACCACGGGCACAACGGGTTAGGCAAGGAGACATAGCCAGAGACACTCCCACTTGCTTATAACTGACACCACCGCCTCTCCCTATCTTTGTTTATCTTTTCTCTCTCTTCTCTCACTATATATCTAATACCCAGAACCTCTTTCAAAAGCGAAACCCTATAAACCAAAATTTCCCACAAATCTTCTTTTCACCAATGGAGTTGTAAGACCTCACCCTGCAACAAATCTTCTCGGTATGAGTTGAATAGAGCACTTAGTAGACAAGAAGCGACAACTTGTGTTGGAAAATCATGAAAGCACAAATTTAATAGACAAGAAGCAACAACTTGTTTATGGAAAATCATGGAAGCACCAAATTAGTAGACAAAGAAAGATCAACTAGTTTTGGAAGATCTTGAGAACATATATACATGGGAATATGAAAAGCCAGCACTAACACCAAGATAATTGTTTCAAAGTTGTAGTAGAACTGCAAGTATGAAAACCTCCAAAACAATACATCAAGCTTAAAACACAAACCAGTTCAAGAACAGAATGAACAGAACACCAAAAACCCAGTACAAGATCTCATGGTCAGCACGGAAACACAGCCCAAAAACACCTCCCCTTGTTATTTTCACACCAAATCCAAGAGACTAAGCCGAACCCCCCAATGAAAAAGACGTCCAAATCGACAGCACAGATTTATATACATGTTCAATCACACCCACAACACAAATACCATCAAACTTAGGTAAACCATAAAAGATCAGAGAAGAAGAGAGAGAGAGTCCAACCTGAGTGATCTCCAGAAGTAAGAAGCCGTTAAGCCTCAACAAGCTTTAATGCAATCATCCGTAACTTTCAAGCCTTGCTACGTACGAAGAGAATCAATACAGAAGGCAAGAACAGCAACCATACGCTGAGACACAATGTATGAGGACTAGTACAGTAATACTATAACCTAAGGGACAAGACCAAGAGAACCCACCCCACCACCACTACCCATTCAAAGAAATATCACACCAAACAAAAACACAAGAAACCATCCATCAAAAAGATGAGTTGTCCCTAATCTTTGCCAGCCACCACAGGAACACCATGTTTCCGCAAAACGCCAAGCTCAGAATGTTCCCCACCGTCTCTTTATCTCTTCAGAATCAGCACTACCGCCCCCACTACCGCCCCCACCACCTTTCTCACCCCACCTTTTTTTTCCTCTCTCCCTCCTCTCCCACCCAAAATTATAATACCCAGAACCTAAAGTTACATGCACTGCTAAAGTGCCATATAAGTACCTGCATTTTTCGATTTCTTACTGTATTTCACCTGTAACAAGGAAGTGGGGTGGTTCTTTTTCCCTGATAGCCAATGGGGGGTCTCTCTCTCTCTCTCAGGACCCCCCCCCCCCCCCCCTCCCCTCCCCTCCCCTCCCCCACAACACACACACATCTTTCTACAGTTTTTAGGCACGCCAATCTGACAAGTTCAACTTTTTTGGCCCCCTTATTTCATATAATTATACTTTATTCACGTCGTTTTGGTGAGAGAAACGGCCCTTGTGTACAAGAAAACGACCCATCCATCCCCCACTCGTACTTTGATAATAATGGTATCCATCTCATACTTTTATATATTTTTTGTACATAGTTTTTTATTTTCCCGTACATTTGAGAATTTTAATATAGTTTTTTTTAGTAAAGAAAAGTAATAATTATACATGTAAAAGATTAGATTATGTTGACATTTCTCATAGTTTATCAATAGTTCAAGAAAATAGAAATACTCTATTTCAAAAATGACATTCCATCCCTTCTATGTTAAGTTTGTGGTTCATTAGTGCCTGTTTGTTTATCAACAGTTATGAACAATGATCAAACTTGGTGACATGATTTAATATTTTTAACAAAATATCTAATTTACTCTCATTTATTATGTCCGAAAACCAATCAAGTTAAATCGTACATTAACCCACGTAAATTCAACTATCGTCCAGATTTTTGTGACACCATCCTATTTGGTACAATCAAATTAATATTGTACCAAAAAAAGAGCTATGACACAAACACACATGTATATAGAGATGAATCTTTATTAGAATATGTATATTTGTGTGTATGATACATCTAACGACGCCTAAGAAACAAGTTTCCACCAACTTTGAAACTCTATAAGACCAAACAGTACGTGTACATGTACCCTATGCAACTATGTGTGTGCGCATGCATGGGTGTTCTTTACAACTGACTGGGCACTGTCTTCGTTTCTAGTACAAATGTAATGAGGGCAAAAATGTCTGAATTTAGTTCATCAATGTCCGTTAGCTTCCATTCTTTGATAAGGGGTGTCAAGTGTTGTTTTAGAAACAAGAATGGTATTCTTTAAAATATCAAAAAGTTAAAGGGATGTGAATATAATTTATCATAAACAAAAATAAAGAGTAGCCCTGAATTTATGGTGACATTATTATATAGTAGGGCTGTGGACGGACAGTGGGGTGTCACATGGGTCACTCATGGCTTCTCACATTGGAGTTAGGACTCAAACCCCAACCCACCACCTAACTTGGTATTAGATTAGACTAATAAACATACTTTTTACTCATAATTATGAAACATAAAACCTGTAAAGATGCTTCGCTTCATACTGTTTAAGATATGGACAGGATTCAATGTAAAGATGGTTTACTAAGTCCTCCACAGATATTCCACCTGATGGTACTCGGAAATACTCGGTCTAAGTGTAGAATAGTGATTATGAGATTTAATGAGAGTGCTGTAAATATTTAGATTAACAAAGAAGTAAGAGATGAACTTGGATCAAAAATAATATATAAGTGGTTCACTATAGTCAAATGATCAAGGTTACATTCGCTGCAATTGAGACTCTTGCTGTTTGGGGTTTATATTGTTAAAAGAAGAAGATTACAGTGAGTTTCTTGACTTAGAACTTTTGTATACAATATCTTCTGAATATAATTTTCTGGAACCCCCTATATAGTGTATCTATGTTTTATTTATACAAGTGATCATCTAGGGTTTCTTGTAACTCATTCCTTACTTTGGCTGATTCTATGATCCCCTCTTTTTTTGTCTTGTAGTGGTAACTGTCATCCTGATACAATTCGTGCCCACACTCCTTAAACAAAATGTGCACAAATATTCACTTTATTAAAGAGTATGTGTTCGTTAGGAGATTCCAGAAGCTGTCCCCCTGTCCCTTGGACACGTGGCGCAACGGGAGATGCTTGGGATCTAACAAATACCGAACTCCTGGTTCCTAGGCTGATTCCCACCGAACTCGATATGACCGAACAAGAACGTACCGATCTGGGTATTGTTGGACTCTTTTCTTTAAATTGTGGCCCATACTTATTGCGGTGTGAACAGGCTGTGGATGGCCCATTTGAGCTGCCAGGTAACCAAGTGGCCCATTGGATGCTCAGGATTTTAAATGGGCGGCTCAAGACGAATTCTTACCAAGAATTTAAATAAAATTTAATTTTTTTTATTTTGTTAATGGTGAGAGTTCAGACCAGTTTACGTATATTTCAATTAATTTTCTCTTCGATTAGGTCAATGACAGGTCATCTACGTCGAGACTAGAGTATTTGTGAAAGATAACCGCAAGAGATTACCAAGATTCGAACTACTAACATCTTAATTTATAACTCATTCTTATTGCCACTTGAGTTATCCCTTGAGTTTAATATGATTCAATTTATACAAGTACACCATTGACTCTTTAATGATGGATAATTCATTAAAAAAAAGAAAAAAAAAAATTTTGGACAAAAGAAAAATGTATTAAGAGATCTTAATCCTAAAAAAAATGGTTCGGGATGTGAGGGTTTAGTAATTCTTTTTTGAGAAGATTAGATGTATTTTAACTTACTACATGTGCCGGTTAAATTATATTGTTAAATAGAAAAAGAACAATTCAAAATGTGAAGTTTCTATGATTGCAAGATTTTGAACAAATAAGTTAGATGTATGCATAAGTACTTTGCATATGTATAGTCTCAAATATGTAATGCTTATGTACTATTTTTTTTTTTTTTGATAGGAATTGATTATTAGTTTTATTCACAAGGAATATCAAAAAATAGAAAAAGTATTACAAACTCGGGTTTTTTTCCATCAATAACAGTATTGTCAATGAAAGAGCATGTTTCGCTAACATTTAAATAAATATCACTATCATTGAGACTAACTTTTTTTTGGACCGAATGATTTGGTGCTAACACAATTTTTTTGGTCTTATTTTCTTATATTAAACTTGAAATTTCACATCAATTTTTTTTTTTTTTGGGTATTACCCAATCCTACGTGTACATGGGATGCATTTTAATCTAATATATGCAAAGTATAATTTATATATGATAGTCCCATTTGTTTATTGAGTCGTCCAATCACAATGATGAAATGGACATCTCCCCTTGACCTAGTGGACACATTGCGACCACGTCCCTTTTCTCTTATCCAATCTTTTATTCCCTCTGCCTCACATGTCATGGCCCAATCCTCTCCCCTCCCAATGTTAACAAAATTCAATGAATTCGTATTCAATTACATCGGGTATACCAAATTCTAGTATTTAAGACACATCTCTATAATAAAGCTAAGATTAATTAACTTTATAGCTATGTTATTGGAACCTAATTTATTGACTCAATTCACTATAATCTTTGGATTAATTGTGGGCTCCATCAAATATTATAATTTGGTGTTTATCTAATAATCTTTATAAAATCACGTTATAACATTTTCCTTAACTTTATTATGTGTCACTAATTTCATCCGCCAAGAAATTCTAGAACCCTATGAGAAGGTTAATAGATGCAACATAGCAAAATTTATTTTAACTCATACCCGACTTATTTTTAGTTAGACATAATTATGTTCATCTATTTGCTCATGATTGTTTGGCCACTCTAACTTCAAAAACTGCCAAAGAAGTGTGGGACGCTTTGGATGCCTTACATCAACAATAATCCATAACTCGAAAATCATACCTTCTCATAGACCTTCAAAATGTTTCCCAAGGCAATTTGACACAATTCATGATTATCATCATCGTGTGAAATTGTTATTTAACTCTCTTGTCGTAATCATCAAATATATCAAGGACGCAGAGTTATTTCATTATACTATAAATGGTTTGAGTTCCGATTATGGTCCATTCATCACCACTATCAAACTTCGCCATCCACCCATCAATTTTTTTAGAGTTGTGTTCCAACCTGATCATCCATGAACAAAGTTTGAGCCAGGAGTTTGGACAACAATTGCTTGTTTTTCTCCCAAAAACAACAAGCATAATCGCTTTGGTTAGTCTCTTCATCGCGCCCAATGGCCCAAAGTTTCCTTTGTCGCTCCTTCCTTGACGACATCTGTTATTCCACTAAGACCCAATTTCACCAACCCACCATTTCCAGGACTCAATAATTCATCTTTTTATGGGTTTTCGTCCACTAAACAATCTAATTGTGTCCCTCTCAAATGTCAAATATGGTCTAAATCTAGGCATGTCGCAAACAAGTGCAAATTTCGCTATTTTCCTAGCTGCAATAGCAAACCGCCATATATCCAAAAGGCTTTCTCAGGCCTTGAACTTTCAACTCCACCCACTGATCAAAGGACAAATGCTCCTTCCCAATGGATTCTTGATTCTGGTGCTACTTCCCATATGATTTTTGATCCTGCGACACCAGTCTACTCCTTACTTTGGGTCTGATCAGGTTTTTGTGGGGCGATGGCAAGGCTTTATGTATTTCCAATATTGGTTCTGGCAAAATTTGTATGACACTAAAAGATTTACATCTTCCTAATACGTTGGTTGTTTTGAATTTAACTCAAAATATGTTATTTGTTTCGAAGTTAACCCATGACAATAGTTGCTTTATTGAATTCTCTCCATGGGGTTTCTATATCAAGGACCTTCACATCAGGATGACGCTTCTCAAGGGTCAACGATGAGGTGACTTACATTCCTTATTGGCGTCTCCACCCTTTGCAGCAATAATCTTGTCGCTTTGGTTGGCAACACTAGGCTGTTGGAATATGTTTGGCATTGATGCTTAAGCCATCCATCTACTTGAACTCTTGCTACATTGCGTGAGACCTCGCATTTTCTTGATTCTTTGAAAGTTAATAAAATTTGTGAGTCCTATCAATTGACGAAGAGTCACAAATTACATTTTACACGTTCGGAATGTGTATCTTGTTCTCCTATGGAACTTATTCATTGTGATGTATGAGGACCTTGTCCTATTAATTCTAGTTCTGGTTTTCGACATTACATTCTCTTTGTGGATGATTATAGTCATTTTTCATGCATATAACATACGCATGCTAAATCGGATGCCTTGGCAAGTTTTCGCTTGTTTAAAAGTATGACATAATGTTGAAAAAATTGGATGCAAATAAAATGAATGGCCGGCTGAGGTGCGGACTAGGTCACTTTCTTAAGACGATTTGCACCCTTTTATGAAAGAATCACAGCATAGAAAATAGTAACGCGTTGTCCCTAAAATACAACAGCCCAACCTATTGACTGTTGCTTCACTCAAATCTGCACAATCGAATGAAGTAGAAACTTCACACATGCCTTTGAATACTACCCAGACACTTATATAGTAAGAAGATAGTTGATATCAGTTTGTATATATATATATATATATATATATATATACAAATAATATGTGTTTAATAGGTTGTAATTAATTCTATGTCTCCTCTGCTAGTCTCACCCTTGCACACATGAGAGTCTCAAGATCTCTCTTTAATTCAAATGTTAGATAACACTAGTATATATATACTCAAACACTTTTGAATATTTAGTCAATGTGGGATTGAGTTCCTAAACATAAAAAACACTCTTTTAGTTAAAATATTTTAACACATAAAATTTATTTTATGTCCATATAAAAGACTTTCAATGTGAAGGCGCTTTGGAATTAACTCGTCCATATAAAAGACTAAATTTTTTGCGGATCTTCAGATGTTGGTGTTATACCCGTCTCCGCCCTTATCATTAGGATAAATTTAGTCCCAAATACGTTGCTTGCATTTTATTGGCTACAATAACTCTCACAAAGGCCACTATTGTCTTGACCTGCGCACCGGACGAGTTTATCTCTCACACCATCTCATTTTCAATGAGGATCTTTTCCATTTTCCAACGCATCCAGCTATTGTCTTTTCCCTAGCTGTGTCTTCCATAGCCATTGTTTTGTTCCCAAGGCAACATTCACTAACACCATTCCAACCCTCAGTGGTGGATTCCTCACGTTCATTAACAACACCATTGTCTCCACTTTTGGGCATATCACTTGCAATACCTGTCCCTACATTAGTCCACTAGTACTTCTTCTCTGTTGTTGCCTATTAACTCCAACAAGCCTAATATGGCTGCACCATTTGTAGCACCTTTTGATAGTCCTTTCAGCAACACTTCATCCTTTATTGATGTCTCTGTAACACAACAAGTTTATTTGGTGCATACTCCTTTTCTTCATCATCCGATGATTATTTCTGCCATGAAAATCAAATATCAGGCCCTCATACGCAATAACACCCAGGCACTTGTTCCACTTCAGCCATACATGAAGGTTGTGGGATATAAATTGGTCACTTGAAAGTTACAAAGTGCGTCTCGTTGCCAAAGGTTTCACTCAGCAACCCAAAATAGACTTTATAGACACTTTTAGTCATGTTGTTAAATCAGCCGCGATTCACATGGTACTTAGCTTGGCTATTTCCAAGAATTGGTTTATCAGACAACTTCACATTCACAACGGCTTTCTACATGACATCCTTAATGGGGAGGTCTACACACAACAACCACCTCGTTTTGTTGACTCCTCCAATCCACCCTATGTTTGTCAGCTACACAAAGCCCTTTTATGACCTTTGGCAAGCCTCTCGCGCTTGGTTTCAATGCTTTAGTACTTTTTTTTTATAGTTGGCTTTCGCCAAACTCGAGTTGATAGCTCTATGTTTGTACTTTGAAATGCCAAGGGTACATTGGTGCTTTTTCTATATGTCGATGACATTAATTTAATAAGTAATTGTGTGTGCAGGATCTTGCACAATATAAACACGAGAACAGATTTCTTTCGTGGTGAACACAAGTCAATCAATCAAATAGTCAATATTGCTGAGAGGAACAGACCGTGAGGATTGGTGGTAGCCTGGAACGGTAATGGGTGACTTTTGTGGGTCACCGGGGTGGTCCTGTAAGGCTAGGGAAGATTCCTGGAACAGAGAAAAACGAGTTAGGAGAGCGCCAGAGTATTTTTCGGAGTATCTCCTCCGACGATCAAGTCAGTTTTTTTAGAGAGGGGAAGAAGAAAACACTGTGTACATCATGCGTTTTGTGAAGAGTATTTATACCTTAAAAACTTATGATTGTTGTCAGTATGGTCAATAGGTGATCATTAGAGGCGGGTAACGTGCACACTGGTTTTTAGGAGAAATGACATCTTCCTTAACTGCTCGAGACCCCGAGCAACCAATGCATCACCCTCGGTCTGTTGAGCATTTAATGACCTTCACTCGGCTGAGATATATTAAATGCTCTGTCACAGGATCATCCCTTGTCTTTCACTTCTGGGTCTTCACGCATTAAATGTTGTCTCATCAAGGGAAATGTGCATTAAATACTTGTTTTCCCAAGTCGTGTATTAGCAAGGGCATTTTGGTCTTTTCGTCTCTGATCTGACATAGTACGCCACGTGCCAGCTCCCCTTTGGTTGAGCCTTTTGCTTTCCTGTGCGTCATGACACCATCTAGGTAAGACCAGGTCATAATGGCTAATCTAGCCTAACCCAGACTGATGACCTGTCTATCAATATCCCTGCAGGAACAGGAACGCAGACGTAGTGGTACACATCGGTGCCGAGATCTTAGTACGATCAGGGCCGATGTACTCACCTCAATCGACCGAGGAATATGTGTCGTCCATGCATACCGGCGTCGTAGATCCTTATGCATAGTACCATCTCGGGGGGAGAGGGATCATGATCCGACGAACACGTGTCGTGATCGCAGCAGAGAGTATTTCTTTGACATCGAGTACACGTGTCGCTATCTTTGAGTGTCTGGAAAATTTCCCATCAACTGCCCCCAGCCTTCGATCTTCTAACGCCGAGGACACGCGTCGTAAGGAGACGAAGGGTTCTGTAACTACCCCAACCACTTCATCATTACCTCTAGCTACTTTCCTCCGTCTAGGAGGTCGTGCGCATTAAATGCACCTCTTCGTGCTTCGTGCCCAATGATGGGGATGGGTACTATATAAATGGGTTCTCTCTCTCCTTCTCACACTTCGTCATTTCGAACTCTTTAGAGAGTCCTCGTCTGAAATCTCGCCGGAGACCTACTTCCCTACGTTGTCTACAAACCAATCTTTATTGGAGTCTTAAGGCCAGCAGACCCATCCTTGCTTCTGAACCTCCTGGAGGAAGGAACCATTCCAAGTTTTGAAGAAAACTTTCGTTCAAGTTTTGGTGAGTCCTTGTATTTTCCTTCTATCCACCCTTCTATCTCTTCTTCTCTTCTTTCTCTCTTTTTTTTTTGTTTTTTGATTCTCCGATAACCGGAGGTGTTTCTAGTTTGTTGTTATGTGACCAACCTTCAGGAAACCCCTAGGTGATCTTCGTAAAAAAAGTTGTCCTTCCTCTTTAGTTTTTATCTTCTTTGGAGATGCCCCGACGTCGGCCCGTCATCGAGGATTTTCAGGCCAGTTCCTCGAGGCTCGGGAAGTACAAAGTGAAGGGAGAGGAACAGATTAATAGGTTTAGGACTCGATACCGCATTCCCCCAAACATAGGTATAGATGAGTACGACCTAGTTTTGCACAACCGCATTGTCGGGGCTGAGGATGAGATGCCATTTTTCACCAAGGCAATCATAGAGGGTGGATTTAGGTTCCCCCTGCCTCCTCTACTCCTCCAGTTCCTTGCCCATTTCAGACTCTTCCCGGGGCAGTGTTGGCTTAACGTATTTAGGATAATAATGGGGGTCTTAGACCTTAACAACCGTCTCGGAGTAAACGTTGGGCTCAACGATATCCTTTTTTGCTACTCTCTGTTGAGGGTTATGCCTCAGCAGAATTTCTACCTCAAAGCCAGGGATCCTTCCATGTACCTTATAACTCACCTCCCTGAATCGGACAAAGGATACAAGGATGACCTTCTGATCTTCAGTGGATCTTGGCAACGGGGGACCGGTCCCGAGTACAGTGGCCTGATGTGCCCCTTTGAATGGAGAACGACAAGTACGTCGGCCTCCCCGAGTCTACTGTTTTTGTCCTTGGGATTTTTTTTAGAAGTGTTAATAACATTCTCTCTTGTGCAGACGTCCCCGCCCGGGAAGTTGTCCCTCCCCCTCGGTCCTTGGTTAACTTTGCTGACCTTGTCACTGTTTGGAGATTTGTTGGCGACGACGGGTTCGACCGGGCTGCTCATATCCTCCTAACTACACTCTTGGGTATAAAAAGTTCTCACAGCTCCCCCAGCCTTTCGAGCCATCGCGGTGGTCTAAACTCTTCGATCAAGCTGCGCAACAAGAGGCCGAGGAGAACTTGGAGGAAGACCCCGACAGGGCTACCGAGGCGGAAGTAGAGGGTGTCCGTGAAGTTGAGGAGTTCGGGCCCAGAGAGACTTTGGTTCTTTCACATGCCAAGGTGGGGACTTCAGGGAGAGATTCGTGGCCCGATTTCTACATCCTTCAGTCTCTAGACGCAGAGGACACCCTCGAGGTGGCCATGTCGCACACGCCTCGCATCGACCTGGGATTCCTGAGGCAGAGGTAAGCCCTTGCCGCCGAGAGAGGACGAGGGTCTGCTAGTAGCGCCCCATCAACAGGTACCAACGCTAACCCCCTGCCTTCGAGGCCCACTGGTCGGGGTCAAGTGCGAGACCGAGATCCTCAAGTCGAGGAGAAGAGGAGGATCAAGCAAAGGCACGACGGCCCGGGCAAGGGATCGAGGGCCCCCTCCGCTCAACAGCCAAGCGGGAGAGGTCGTAGGTTACCCCCTCTATCCCAACAGCAATAGCCGCAGCAGAGGCAACAACAACAGCAGCAACGGCAACAACAACAACAGCAGCAGAGGCAGACTCCAACTCCCCCTCCGCAGACGGTAGAAGCCGCAGAGTGGAATCCTCGGGCCACTAACCATTTGAACCAGGTGATCAGGGTCGATGATTCCATTCTGTAGGACCCCCATGTCGCCAACACAGTGAGTGAGACGCTCCATTTTGAGGCCGACATGGAGGCTCATAGGGGGCGGACAACGAACACGTTGTTCCGCTCCATCATTCAGAATTCCCTAGTGATAAGTTCATATTTGCTTCAGTCTTTTCTTGCTGCGTCACTTTTAATTGACAAGTCATTTCCCTCATAGGCAACCCAACAGATTTTCATAATCGTTGCGCGATATCATGCAGCTAAGATGGACCTCCAACGGACCTAAGAATAGAAGGAAGAGGCCAAGGGAGCCCTGGCCAGTGCCAAGGAAGATGTAGCTGCCAGGGACCCCACCCTCGCGGGACAGGCTGCTTAGATTGAGCAACTCCTCAAGAATGGCAAATCGGCGAAGGTTAGCGCTGAAAAGCTAAGAACTGCCTTGGCCGACGCTGAGGGGAGGATCACGCAGCGGCTCTCTGCGGTAGAAGAGAGGGTAGTAGGGTCAGAGAAAAATTGTCTGGCTCTGACACAGGAGCTGGACAGGATCAGGGCCGAGGCTGAGAACAAAAAGTCCAAGGAGTAAATCCGAGAGGAGTTTGCTGACGACGTGCTACCTGCCCTCGAGGAGAACAGCAAAGAGTTCTTCAAGAAGGGGTGAGATGAGGCGCTCCGGGCTACCGGTGTCCTTCCAGACTCCCCATTCTTCCAAATGCACAATTACGTGCCATCGGCAGACATGGCGCAGGCTGAGGCCGAGATTGCTGCCGAGGGTGCGACTCCAACGCCGATGCAAGTTTTGGCAGACCCATCCGAGGCGGTGATTCTGGTTCCATCTGACGAGGTCTTGTCAGACTTAGCCCCCGACAACAATATTCCTCAGATTCTTCATGTTGCTGATTCAGTCCCAGCTCTGCCTATTCTCGAAGCTGCTCAACCCTTTTGCATTAATTCACCTTGTAGCGATGTGTTGGAGATGCCCGGGGTCAGATGAAAACTTTTTCTTTCTTTGAACTGTACTTCTTTTCTCTTGTAGCTCTCGGGGACGCAAAACCCTTCTTTTGAAATGAAACCTTTTATAAGTACTTGCATTTCATTACATGCATTTTCTCTTCTTTTTTTGTTGTTGTTTGAAAGACCTTGATAGCTCCGACACCTGGGGAGCCATTTGGTTGGCCCGCTCAATTGGTTCAGCTTCGTCATTGCTAAGGACCGTACGCACCTTTGTGGAAGTTTGTTTTTTCTTTTCATTCGGAGGAAGGAGTCCTTGAACTCTGCCTCTAGGGCCTTACCCTTCGAGGAGGCTTGCTCCTGCTTTTCCTTCAGGGGCAGAAGTCTTTGAACTCTGTCCCCAGGGCCTCACCCTTCCAGGTGGCTTGCTCCTACTTTTCCTTCGGGGGCAGGAACCCTTGAATTCTGCCCCCAGGGCCTTACCCTTCGTGGAGGCTTGCACATATTTTTCCTTTGGGGGCAGGAGTCCTTGAACTCTGTCCCCAGGGCCTTATTCTTCCAGGAGGCTTGCTCCTACTTTTCATTCAGAGGCAGGAGTCCTTGAACTCTGCCACCAGGACCTTACCCTTGTAATTTAGCTGTTGGTAAGCACTGAGGGAAATAACACTCAAAAATAGTACTTCTTTAAATTTATCACATTCCAAGGTCGTATTACAGGTTTTCCTCCCATATCTTCTAATCTATATGATCCGGAGCCTCCTACAGATACCACTTTGTAAGGTCCTTCCCAGTTAGGTCCCATTTTCCCTTCTGCTGGGTCGCGGTACTGGCCGTTATCCTTTTGAGGATCAGATCGCCGATTCAAAATTCTCGAGCCTTGACTCTTTTGTTATGAAATCACAAAATCTTTTTCTGATACTTGACTACTCTCAAGGCGGCTATTTCCCTTCTTTCCTCTTCCAGATCCAAATCCAGGCCAAGTTGATGGTCGTTGACCCCCTGTGTCAAAGGCTTGCGTCCTTATGGTTGGGCGTCCCACTTCTAGAGGTATGATTGCTTCCATCTCATAAGTTAGGGAGTAAGGGGTTTTCC
Source organism: Ilex paraguariensis (assembly GCA_963454935.2). Classification (NCBI taxonomy): domain Eukaryota; kingdom Viridiplantae; phylum Streptophyta; class Magnoliopsida; order Aquifoliales; family Aquifoliaceae; genus Ilex; species Ilex paraguariensis. The sequence continues at coordinate 16,538 of CAUOFW020001784.1, forward strand.
CTGTCAAGGCCCAAGGGGTGGTCCTATATGCCCATAAAATGTTCAATAGTTCATCTGCCCACTTTTCCTTAGCTTTCTTCAATCTCTTCTTGATCTCATTGACAATCATTTTGTTTGAGGCTTCTGTCTGCCCATTGGCTTGGGGGTAGGCAGGGGTGAAATAGAAATTACAGATCCCGAGTTGCTCACAAAAGGATTTGAAGCGTCCACCTGTGAACTGAGTCCCGTTATCTGATACAAGTGCTCGGGGAATCCCAAATCTGATGACTATATTTTCCTAGACAAATTTTTTAGCATCTATGTCACGGATGTGAGTCAATGGCTCCGCCTCAATCCACTTGGTGAAGTAATCCATTGTCACAATGAGGAACTTCTTATTTCCAGGAGCCTTAGGCAGGGGTCCAACCAAGTCGAGCCCCCACTAGGCAAATGGCCAAGGGCTTGTTAAGGGGTGCAAGTCCCCCGCAGGCTGTTTGATTGCTGAGAAAAATCTTTGACATTGGTCGCATTTCTGGACATATGCGTGCGCGTCCCTTTGTATCCGCGGCCACCAATATCTTTGAAACATGATGCGGTGTACCATGGATCGCCCCCTAGAGTGCCCCCCCGCATATTCCTTCGTGTACCTCATAGAGGAGGTCTTCCACCAGATCCTCCTGAACGCATAGTAGGTAAGGCCCTGAGAACGACCTTCGGTATAGCTTCTGATCCGAAAAGACCCAAAATCTCGGGGCTTTGAGTTTTATCTTCCTGGCTTCCTTCGAACACTCTGGGAGGTCTCCTGTCACCAGAAATCTAAGAAAATGATCAATCTAGCTAGGCAACTTGTGTGATTCTTAGACGGTCATCGCCTCAGGAACTTTATCTATATTGGAAGTGGGAAGATATTTTATGGTGATTCTGCGCGGCAGAGAGGAATTCAGTGCCGAGGCTAGGCTAGTCAAGGCGTCGGCATGCGCATTCTTGTCTCGGGACACTTACTTGATCTAATCTTTTCGAACTTGCGGATTATAGTTGTCGCCTCGTGATGGTAAACCTTCATCCTAGGGTCCCTTGTCTCAAACTCTCCGTTAACCTGATTGACTACCAGCATGGAATCACACTGTACGACCAAGTCCGTAACTCCTGTCGCCTCGACTAATTGAAGCCCTGAGATGAGGGCCTCATACTCGGCTTCATTATTGGATGATTTGAATTACATCCGAACTGCCTGCTCGGCTACCATCCCATCTGGAGAAACTAGCAAGATACCGATTCCAGACCCTTTACTGTTGGACGAACAGTCTACAAATAAAAGTCATGGCGGTCCCTTACAATTTTTCAGGGACGTTATGCCGGGAGGTGGCCTTTCTGGGATGGAAGGTTCCCCGAAAAACTCTGCTATGAAGTCCACCAATACCTGACCCTTTATAGCGGTTCGAGGTTTAAAATGAATGTCGTGTTCTCCCAGCTCTACTGCCTACTTGAAAATCCTTCTAGAGAGGTCTGTCTTCCTCAAAATGGCCTTTAAAGGCTGATCGGTAAGGACAGTAATTGGGTGCGCCTGAAAATAATGCCTTAGTTTTCTCACATTTGTGATCAGGGATAGAGCGAGTTTCTCCAGGGGCAGGTATCTTGTCTCTGCGTCCAACAGCGTCTTTCTTATGTAATAAACTGGCTTCTGGCAGTGCTCATGCTCACGAACGAGTACCCCGCTGATGGCAAATTCTAAAACGGATAAGTAAAAGAATAACGTTTCCCCTTGGATAGGAACGGATAGGGTTGGGAGAGCCCTGAGGTATTCCTTGATTCCTGCCAAGGTGTCTTCACACTCTTGGGTCCACATATCCTTCCCGGCCCCCTTAATGGCCCCAAAAAAGGGTTTGCATTTGTCCAAGGAGCGCGAGATGAAACGGTTAAGTGCTGTCAGCATCCCTGTGAATTTTTGGACTTCTCGGACTGTTCGGGGACTCCGAACGTCTAGGATCGCTTGAATCTGATCCGGGTTAGCTTCGACCCCTCGTTGACTTATCAGATATCCGAGAAATTTGTCTGACTCCACTCCGAAAACACACTTCGCGGTGTTCAGTTTCAGCCCATGCTCCTTGAGGATGGAGAAGGTATCTGTCAAATCCACCAGGTGGTCACAACTTCGTTTGCTCTTTACCAATATATCATCAATGTAAACCTCTATGGTGTTATCGATCTGTCTTTTGAACATCCGATTCATCAACCTCTTGTATGTTACCCCGGCGTTCTTTAGCCCAAATGACATCATTTTATAGCAGTAAACCTCCCTTGGAGTGATAAACGCCGTATTTTCCTGATCCGGGGGATGGAGAGGGATCTGATGGTATCCTACTCGGGCATCCAAGAAGTCCATACGTTGATATCCGACAATGGCGTCCACTAACTGGTCCACCTTTGGCAGGGGCTAGTCGTCCTTGGGACATGCCTTGTTTAGATCAGTGAAGTTTACGCAGACACGCCATCGCCGGGTCGACATGCAGCTTGTGCGTGATTATTTCAAGGTCCACTCCCTTCATCTCAATTGCGTTCCAAGCGAACGCGTCTGTATTTCCCCTCAAGAAGTCAATCATCTCCTCCTGTTCGGCTATGGGCATCGCGGTTTCAATCAAGAAGTACCTTTCCTCTTCATCATCCACCAAGGGCACCTTTTGGAGGTCCTCCACCGATCGTTCCGTCGGGTTAGTCCAGGGGTCATCCATTCCTGGACGCCCAGACTGTGATTGCTATTTTTCCAGGATCTCTTCTAGGGCACGCCCCTTCTCTTGGGTGAAAACTCCCGCTCTTAAAGCCGAGTAAAAATAGTTTTTCGCGGACGCTTGGTCACCTCAGATCTCCATGATCCCTTCTAGCATGGCAAATTTTAACTTTTGGTGATAAGTGGAGTGCACCGCTCCCAGCGCATGCAACCATGCTCGTCCCATGATCACATTGTAGGGAGAGTCCGTATCGATCACGACAAACTCTGTATTGATGGTGAAGGGACCCGTGACAACTGGCAATGTGATTTTGCCTATGGGCAAGGCGAACAAGTCGTTAAATCAGACGAGGGGCGTATTGACCTTGGTAAGGTCCTTGAGGCTAAAGTCTATCTACTTTAAGGTCTCTGAGTACATCACTTCCGAGGAACTCCTAGAGTCCACCAACACCCTCTTGACCTCAAACCTGCCTATCTTCAGGGTTATGATCAGGGCGTCGTTATGGGGAGTCACCACACCTGTCAAGTCTGCATCAGAGAACGTGATGCCAGGCTCGCCAATCCTGGTCCTCTTACTAGGTGGCCCCCTATCACTCTCTGCAGTCTTTCTCGTAAAGGCTACTCTCTTGAGGTTGGACTCAAGCTCCTTGGACGTTGGGCGATCCAGTGGATATACATGGATCACGTCTATGACATTGTCTTGCTCCACGACCGGGGCAGCACTGCGTCTCTCTTCTGACTTGGGTTCTATGTACACTTTTAAGTAACCGTCCTGGACCAGCCTTTCCAAGAAAGATTTGTATACTCTGTAATTTTCGGTGCGATGACCGAAATACCGGTGATAGGAACACTTGAATTTTTTATCACGGGTGGAGGGATCGCTCTGCATCCTGAGCAACCACTTGAAGAACGGCTCATGCTTGATCTTATGGAGCAACCTATAGATGGGTTCCCTGAACATAGTGTGAACACCTTTGAATGACCCTCCCGGAGGGGGTACGAACCCCTTTTGAGAAGTGTCTTCCCGCTCCCTTTCTTTTCTCTTAGGTGGGGGGTTTCTGCCTTTGCTACTCCCCATTTCGTCATCGATCCTAGAGTACTTGTTTATTCGGGCCATCAACTTGCCCATATTTGAGGGAGTCTTTTTAGTCAGGGATCAGTATAGGTCCGTGTCCCTTGCCAAGTCAAACCTGAAGGATGTCGCTGCCATAACTTCCGAACACCCCTCTACCTCATTAACCTCTTCCCAGTACCGGATGGCGTACTGGCGAAGGGTTTTGGATTCCTTCTGTCTTAGCGTCAGTAATGATCCAACGTCTTTAGGCCGCTTACTCCCCGTAATGAATCCGGCTAGAAACTGCCTCGTCAACTCCTTACATGATCCAATGCTGTTGGGGGGGGGAGAGCCTCGAACCACTTCATCGCGGAATCTCTCAAGCTCATGGAAAACACTCGAAAGAGGAGCTGTTGGTCCGAATGATACAAGGACATCATTTGTTTGTATTGCATGAGGTGAGCTTCGGGATCTGATCACCCATCGTAAGTTTTAAATCTTGGCACGACGAACTTCTTTGGTATCTCCATCTCTCGGATATCCCTGATAAAAGGTGATTGCATGGTATCGTCTTCAGCATCATCCCGGACAGCCCTGCCCTTTCTCCTGGATTCCAACCGAGCTCTGAGATTAGTTTCCACCCCAAAGGGATGTCTTCTAAGGTCTTCAAGTTCACTGACACGGCTCCCCTTTTTTGGGCATCGCGTGGAAAGGATTGAATCTTCCTCGGACTCGTCCCCCTTCCTCCGCCTTGACGGTCCTCGCCGGAGGTCGTCCAAGGCTAAAGGCCTTGCCTTCCTGGAACAATCGTCGAGGGGGTGCTCGTTGTCTCTTGGGCGCTTCGAGGCCCTGGAGCCTTCAACCTTGTTATTTAAATGAGTCCTCAGTGCCTCAGTTTTCGCTTCCTGGGCTGGGAGTCCACGAGAAAGGAACGAGTCCCTCGATCATTCGCTAGAGGCAGTGAATTCGTTGAGCCGGCTTAGGACATTCACATTGTCTTTTTCCAATTGTCGTAGTCGATCCCTAAACTTTTCTTCGATCACCTCCGCCAGTTGACGAGCCAAGGGGACGGATCCTCCTGACCTGATGCCCATGCTGGTTTGAGGAATAAGTTCCCTTGACTGAATAGAGACATTTCTGTCATCATCAACGTGACCCTTCCCTCCATCATGACGTGGGGTTTGCAACTCGAGACTTCTTTGCTAGGGACTTTTCCCTTTCTATCGAGTATTCACCATGATCACTGTTCTTGCTAGAGAAAAAACTAGGAAAACTAGTAGTTTCCCACAGACGGTGCCAGATTGTGCGTACAGGATCTTGCACAATATTAACATGAGAACAGATCTCTCTCGTGGTAAACACGAGCCAGTCATTCAAATGGTCAACCTTGCTTGGAGGAACAGACCGTGAGGACCGGTGGTAGCCTGGAATGGTAATGGGTGACTTTTGTGAGTGACCGGGGTGGTCCTGTAAGGCTAGGGAAGATTCCTAGAACAGAGAAAAATGAGTTAGGAGGGCGCCGGAGTGTTTTTCGGCGTATCCCCTCCGACGATCAAATCAGTTTATTGAGAGAGGGAAAGAAGAAAACATGTATATTTGAAAAAAGGTTTTTTTCGTACCTCATCATGCATTTTGTGAAGAGTATTTATACCTTAAAAACTTATGATTGTTGTCAGTATGGTCAATAGGTGATTATTAGAGGCGGGTAACGTGCACACTGGTTTTTAGGAGAAATGACATCTTCCTTAACTGCTCGAGACCCCGAGCAACCAATGCATCACCCTCGGTCTGTTGAGCATTTAATGACCTTCACTCGGCTGAGATATATTAAATGCTCTGTCACAGGATCATCCCTTGTCTTTCACTTCTGGGTCTTCACGCATTAAATGTTGTCTCATCAAGGGAAAGGTGCATTAAATACTTGTTTTCCCAAGTCGTGTGTCAGCAAGGGCATTCTGGTCTTTTTGCCATTGATCTGACATAGTACGCCACGTGTCAGCTCCCCTTTGGTTGAGCCTTCTGCTTTCCTGTGCGTCATGACACCATCTACGTAAGACCAGGTCAAAATGGCTAATCTAGCCTAGCCCAGACTGATGACCTGTCTATCAATAGCTCTGCAGGAACAGGATCGCCGACGTAGTGGTACACATCGGTGCAGAGGTCCTAGTACGGTCAGGGTCGATGTACCCACCTCAATCGACCGAGGAATACGTGTCGCCCGTGCATACCGGCGTCGTAGATCCTTATGCAAAGTACCATCTTGGGGGGAGAGGGATCATGATCCGATGAGCACGTGTCATGATCACAGCAGATAGTATTTCTTTGACACCGAGTACACGTGTCGCTATCTTGGAGTGTCTGAAAAATGTCCCATAAGTAATCAACAATCTAAGATTGCCGCCTTTTTATTGCAGCTTGGTCATGAGTTCACAATGAAGGATTTAAGCGATTTGCATTACTTTATGGGTATTGAAGCTACTCGCACCCTATTGGCCTTAATTTGACACAAAACAAGTATATTCTTAATCTCTTGCGGCAAACTGGCATAACTGGGTGCAAACCATGTTCCAAACCTATTCCTTTTGGCTCCAAAATGTCGCCCACTGATGGCACTTCTCTCTCTGGATCCATCTCAGTATCGCCATATTGTTGGAGCTCTTCAATATATCACTCTCACCCCGACCCAATTTATGGTATTTTATTAATCAAGTCTGTCAATTTCTTTATTCCTCAACTATTGAGCATCTTAAAGCTGTCAAGTGCATTCTACAAAGCTGTCAAAGGTTCTCTTGGTTCCGGTCTTCACCTCTGTCTGGGATTCCTATGTTCACTTACCGCTTTTGTTAATGCTGATTGGGCTAGCTGCCCTACTACTTGTCGTTCAACCACTTGTTTTTGTGTCTTCTTAGGATTGAACTTAGTATCATGGGCCTCCAAGAAGCAACCTATTGTGTCGTGCTCTAGCACCGAGGCCAAATATAAAGCCTTGATAGTCATTACTTCTAAAATGCAATGGCTCTCCTACTTTCTCCAAGATCTTGATATCCCTATTTATAAATCGATGAATCTCAATTGCAATAATATTAGTGCAACACATATGACTGCAAATCCTATCCTTAATGCGCACACGAAACACATTGAAGTGGACTATCACTTCGTGCGTGAACTTCTTGTTCAAGGCTCTCTTTGAGTTCAATTTGTTTAGTCTAAATTTCAATTAGCTAACATCTTCACCAAATGATTACCAAGTCCACTTTTACTTGCCACATTTTTAACCTATTAGAGCATCTTCAACCCTAACTCTAATTTAGACTTAAATTTGAATTTGAGTCTAAATGGTTCAAAAAACCTTCTCTAACTTTAGACTCAAACTTATACCAAAATAAGGAAAAACTTATTCTAGATTCAAATTCAGTGCGACCAAAATCTACCCAATTCTAAACGGTAATTTTTTATTCTATCGAAGCCCAAAAGACTTCTTCGACGAACGCTTCACTTTGCCTCTCTCTTCCTCTCCCTGTCTCTCCCTTCAATGCTACTTTCATCGTTGACCACCATTGAAGTATTCACCGACCAACATCAAAGCATTCGCGAATTCTTTAAAGACTTGTTGGTAAGCTTCTTCCTTTCTTCTTTTATCTTCTTTGTTTCTTACATTTTTCAAAGCCCCAATCTCATCCACCATTAACACTACATAAAACATTATCCGTGGTGCAATTAATCTAGTTCGATTTCAAGTTAGTACTATGAATCAATCTAGAACAAGTTTGGTTTGTATTTATCTACATTGATCCATTTTTTTTTTGTGTGTGTGTGAATATATATGATTTGCAACATGTGTTTTTGATTGTATTGTTCAACCAAAAAAAATGTTTTAGTGGGAAACCTTAAAAAATGAGCTTTAGGACAATAAGAGAATTTTTTGAAAGATTTGAGTAAATTTTTGAATTTGCCAATTGAAATGCTCTATACCAAATGAAACTTTTTACTCAAATTTAAGTAAGAATTTGAGTCATGGTTAGAGATGCTTTCATTGATTCCAACCATCCATAGTTTGCGGGGTATACTAGTGTTAAAACATAAAGAGATTATCCATAATCTCTTATAAGCAAATCAATTTGTTAATAGTCTTATATTATCTGTATAATAAAGTATAATACAATTTAAATCTCAAAAGATAAATAAAATGACTTTTATTTTTCGTGATTGAAATTTTTTTAAATTTTACTTTAAAGTTAATCCGATGGTTAATATTAAGATCTCAAATTTAATAGGGAAAATAGGCCCTTAAGAATGTGTATGGGGTGAATTTTTAAAAGTGTTTTTATAATTTATAATTTCTCATAAATATTTTATATATAAAAAGTAGTGTTTAGTACCGCCCCCCACCGCCACTACAACCAGCACCCCCACCGCCCCACCATCATCACCACTACTATCACCACCACCGTCAGCCCCCCCACCATCCCCCACTACTATCACTTAGTCGCCACACCCCCCACAACTACCACCGTCGCCACCCCTCAACCATCATCACTACTATTATTACTATCATTGCAAAACCACCACCATTGTCGTTGCCACTCAACTATTATCACTGTCGCCACCTTACTACCACCTTTGTCACAACCACCACCACCACCACTGTCACCCACCACCGATTGTTATCACCGTCGTCCACCGTCACTAACCACCACAATCGTCATCTCATTCTTATATTTACTACCACTACCACTGTTGCCCACCGTCAACATCCACCACCACCCATCGCCCCCAACTACTATAACCCATCACCACCAATCGTCGCCCACCATTGTTGCTAGCCACTGTCACCCACAACCATACGTCATCATCCACCGTCGCCGCCACTCATTGTCACCCATTCCCATCACACCTACCACCACCACCACCACCATTGCCATTTGCCACCATCAATCACACCGTTGCCCAGGAGCATCCATCGTCGTCCACCACCGCCAACAACACCGTCTCTCAACACCATTACTACTACCGCTCACCCCACTATAACTAGTGCTAAAATTCTTTTATCTCTCTTCCATATATTGATTTGAATTGAGGTGTAAATACAAATGTTTATTATTGACCATTTTTTTTTATTACTCCATACTTTCAAGCACGAATAATAAGTACTCTTAAATACAACCTCTTATCTTTACAAATTTAGATCTTTTTACACTCAATATAAATATAACTCTTCCACCCACCAATGGACGAGGACTTCCAACTACAACAACTCTTTTTATCTTTTAGAATCTATGAAAGATGTGATATATTCCTGAAAGAAATGTCGTTAACTATGAGTCTAAGCTGACACAAACACGAATCAAAATCTTAGGAAAGATCCTATCCAAAAGAACTGGTCGGATTGATGGCTGTCTTTTTAGGATTGTTTTGTTGGGCATTGAAGTATAGTTTAGTCAAACAAGTTCGTTCTCAGTCACACAATTCGATTCGCTTCGCATATGGCACTCGTGGAAGTTTACAGGTCGTATAAATTGGTTGATTTTTAGATTTAGGATCATAATCGAATATCTCACCAACTTGTTAGTCTTGTCGGGTCTTACCACGAGGGATACTTTTCTTTTTTTTTTTTTTGTTTCTTATTTCTTTATTATTTCTTATTTTTTTATTTCTATAAATAATTTTAAATTAATATTAATGATTAAAAATTATTATCGGATATAATAAGGAAAAATTTTATTTTTTAGTAGAATAATTTTATGTGGGATTCAAATCTCCTCCATTACTTCTTTCCTCCAATTTCTCGCAATAGTCTATCCAGCAAGCGACACCTCAAAAAAAAAAAAAAAATTTCAACGGACACTGTATTGGCCTGGTTGAAATAAGAGGGTAAATGGGTAATTTGAAGGTCACTTGTGGCTGGTCTATAAAGTCTCTGACGCACATGTGGTCTTGCTAATTGTGCTTGTCCAATTCTATCCAACTTCTTTTCCCAATTTTTTTTTTTTATACAAATAAAAAAGACGTTACGGGACTCGTGTCATATATTAATCGTATATAACAAATATATAAACAAGTCATATCATATATTTTTTTAATTGACTTCACATATACCTAATTTATTTTTTAATCGTGTTTTATCTGATTCATTCGTTTACGAAACAAGTAACTTAAAAAAGACTAAAACTCTCTTATGTTGTGTCGAGGTAATGAATGTGTAATAAGAAGAGTTTGAGTCCATCTAATAAAGAATTTTTTTGATTTTTTTTGATTTTTTATATTTATGTCATGTAATTGTTTGAATGCTTGTTAACTTTGAGGAGTTTTTACTTGATTTTGCATATATATGTATCATGTATATTTCTTGTCATGGGGGGCCTAAGGATTTTGTTTAGTTGAGAAGAGGCCCCAATTCTGAATTTCTGGTTTATAAGTTTTGGGGCAGAGCTTTAATTTGACGCAATGATTAAATGAGTCGAACAAGAGTGACTAGTACTCGATGTCAAGGGCAGGTACAAGGTGGCAGGCAGTTGTCCCATAGTAATTTTTAAATTTTTTTGAAATTTATTTGAAATTTTAAGAAATCTAAAGTTTTTCTTAAATTTAAAATTTAGGTCTCTTGATATATTAGATTTTGATTCCATTTAGAATTCGATTAGTGAGATATGGATTGATAACTTTGATCGATTATTCAAATTCAATTAATTATGTCTTATATGTGGATATATGATAAAATTGAGTTTTACTTGATAAACTTGAATTGAAATTAAAATGTAATTTGATAAAAATTTAACTCTAAATAATTCACAAATTTGCTGGAATATTTAATATTGGTCATTGCTCGTGCTTAAATATCGTATATAACAAACAAAATTTTTTTAAATAATTATTCAAATTTAAAAGTATACCAATTCTTTTTTTAAAATAACTCGAAATATATCCTCGATCATATCCTCCATATTAATGGAATTATCATAAAAATATATGAAAACTCTAAAAAAATAACACCATATGTGCAAATGCTTTTGAAAAAAATTAAATATTAACATAACCTATTCAAATTTATAATGTTTAAGTAATAAATAAAATTTTGATCATTTATAAGACTTACAAATTTATCACATCTACTACCACTCGATCTAATAACACAATATATAATTATAAACTCAACAACTATATTTTCAATCCATCATATTCCCATGTAATAAATACCTCAAACAAAAAAAAAAAATATTAATAGAACATGATTAAATTTACAATATTTAAGTGATAAATAAAATCAATCAAATCTTACTCATTTACAAAACTCATGAATTTATTACCATTTAACCCTAAAATGATACAATATAATCATAAATTTAATTATCAAATGTCCAATCATCCACATATAAATATACACAGAAACACATCTCCACACTTTTTTTTGGTTACCAACAAATCTTCTTAACCAAAAACTATTTTTATTAAAAATACGATAATTTAAGTATTTAAGATAAAATAATAATAAATTTAATGTTTAATTAAAAAACATAGTAAAAATCATGGACGTCCCCTGAGTTATTTCAATATTACACAGATACCTTCTAACATTTTATAAATAACACGAAGGCCTCCTGAGGTTTGAAATTCATGGCACAGAGACCCATTTTGTCCCCCTTCTGTCTTCCTTCTATTAGTGTTGTTGAAGAAAATTGATAATTTCATCCAAAAATAATTATTATTTTTAAAATTGTCTTTCTCCAAATTTAGTACCAAAAAAAATATATAATCTAATAAAATCAAATAAATTTTGATTTAGTACTCAAAAATTTGATATAATTTAGTACTCCAAAAAATTAATTAAATAAATTTTAATATTAATTTGATAATAATAAAAATTAATTTGATATTAATTCGAAAAAGTTGAATATAAATTGGACAAAATTAAATGTCAATTTTTTATAAAATTATATATTAATTTATAATCTAAGGTTTATTTCGTATTAAATATTATTTTGTGTTTATAGTCAATGTACTATTTTTTATTTACATTAAGTGTTATTTACAAATTTTTAAGCAAGTGACAAAATACATGCCGTCAAAATAAAAACTTTGAATTAGTTTCATGAAATAAATAATTACATAATATGCAGAGATAGAGAAAGTAAGATAGATAGATAAATAGAGTTATATAAGATATGAAAGTCTTATGCTCCGTCTGATATGATGAAAAAATGGAATGATAGAAAGTTGGAAAGATAAATAAAACATCATGTTTGATAATGAAATAAAATAGGAAGGATGGAAAAGTTGATGAATTAACTTTCCTTCTAACTCACTAAAATCAATCCCTCCAAAATTGGAAAAAAAATGGATAAAAAGTTAATTATTTGTATTGAGATGTATCTTATTTGTCTATATATCTTTTAATATATACATATATTATGTAAACATTAATTTTATATAAAAATAAAATGATAAAATATGTATTTATATATATATTTTTTAAAAATTAAAAATAAAAATATATAAAATATTAGCGATAAATTTTTTATTCAGCGTTTATGTGGATCAACACGAATACGAACATGACACGAAAATAAATAAGTTCACTCGTAACTCGATATGACACAATTAGCTAGATGAGTTGCGTTAGGTTTGATTAATGTTCGACACAAACCTGAAATGAATCAACCCGAGTCTAACACGACACGACTCGATTGTCACCCCTAATCTTGGTTAGTAAAAAAAAACAATTAAACATTTTTATTTTTCATCCATCCAACCAAACACAAAGGAAGAAAAATGTATCATTACTATTTTCTTTCATTGAAAGATAGAAAGTGTATTACTCCTACTTTCTATCATTTCTATTTTTCAAAATTCCTACCAAACGAAGCATTAGGTTTGTAAAAAGAGTGAAAATTCAATTAGAACCATCAGATCAAAACCATCTAAACCGCAAAAAATTCAAAACAAACAATCTTAGCTATATTATTATGTAGATATAGATTATCTTATTCAGATATAGACTGTCAATATGAAATTCATTGAATAATAAGATTAAATTTAGTTGGATCCGCATTTTACTGTTGAAAAGTCCGCTCGCTATTTATTCAAAAGACACAATAAATTTTAATGTTGTTATGTGAACGTTCTCTTCAAACTAATAATTACCCCAACCGTAAAGAAACCTGGCTTCCCCCCTGCTCGATATGTATTCGAAAGTAATTAGAGGAAGAAAAGGCTGATTCTTCTTTATAATCTGGGCCGGGGAAGCACATGGCCACTGATTCTGATGTCAGTCTACTTAATTGCAGTGGGTACTAATGCCTTCTCAAATATAAAATCAAACTACCATTAGCTTGTGATCATGAAAGTCAGTGTATTAAAGTGCAAGCTTTAATTGAACAATATCTTCTTCACATGAGGCATCACAAAATGGTCATGATGCTCTGTTCTAAAGTTTTTTTTTATATAATAAAGATGAGCTGTAAATTTAGATATACTAAGTTCAAATCTTGATAATTTTTTGGAGTTAAACTATAAGAGATTTATTCATCATAAATACCTTAGTTTAGGTGTGGATGATCTATTTTTTACCTAATTGAGAAAGAGATTAATCGAGATACAGATAAACTGGATCAAATATCACTTAATTTTAACCCCAAAAAAAAAAAAATGCTATGGTTCAATGAATATATGCAAGCTTTTGGTTACCTTGTCAACCTTAATGATTCGTGTTGTTTAATCATCTCTGCTAAAAAGATTGCCGAGAGAAATGCTAAAGTGAGTTAGTTGTACCAAAATAATTTGATGGGCAAAAGAAATCAGCTTTGTGTCAGTTCGTTCCATGGGCCGGGTTGGGTTGATGAAGACGGACTACAAATCCGGCCCATGTACTAGATTCTCTGGCCGAGGGCCAACCATTGACCGGTTGTTTTTGAGTTTTTTATTTTTGTTCGAAATATTGGTAGTTGGACAAGGCCAGGCCACGGACCAAGATACCGAGGCAAGCCCCTGATTTTGTCATGCCGCTCGGGCCATGGTTGTCATGTCAGTCCTCCTCATGTATTCCAGGTCTGAAACCCTTTATTTTTATTTAGTTCAACGAGGACCATTGCTGATGGACATGACAATTTCATGTATGGTTTGTGAACTCAATATGAAATCGATATCAAAATTATCAAGTTTAAGTTGAGTTTTACCGAATTAGGTTGATAGACGTTTGAGCTTATTAAACCTGTCAAATAAATGGGTTGACAAGAACTCGACTAAATACAACACAAATCAGTTAAATACGACTTAAACACGATATGAATCTGAGATGACATCACTCATTAAGAGCACTAATATGATCTACTACCGTGACTTGAGTTGATAACACATGCACTTGTTATTAGTGAATTGAAGCAGTTTTCAACATTAATTAGCAAAATATATATATAAAACTGGCTTGTCCACTATAATATTATCTTCTTTTTTTTTGTTATTATAATATTATCTGTTTTGACTTAAGTCCATACAATCTTAAAACGAATCGCACAATAAAAATTCAAACTTGTCATACTTACGTTGTGCCGCTAAGAACAGGGGCGGAGCCAGCACTTCACATGAGAGGGGGCAAACTATGAACGACATAATTTTCAGCTCACTCATTGATTTACCGAAAGCACCATTAATTTTTTAAATTAAACAAAATATAAATAAAAAATTATAAAATAACCTATGTTTAGTTCATTTCAACTCAATCACATATTAAAATAGAAGACGAAGTTATTTCAAATTTTAAAATTTGTACATAATAAATTGATGATAAACTAAATTTTTAGTAATTTTTTTCAATGTAGAAAACCACATTATCCGTGATAAAATTATTATTCATTTTATGTTGAGAAATCTAGTTAAAATCATCATTTATTTTGTTGGTGTACTCGATCCATAAACTAAAACATTAATTTTTTTTGGAGGGGTATAATGGGACTAACTTATCAAAAATTGAAAAAAAGTCAGGGGGCAAATGTATTAAAATAACCAAAACTATCGTGCTTATCAATAGGATTCAAAAAGTAAAGGGGGCAAGTGTCCACCCTCATTCCTATGTGGCTCCGCCCTTGGCTAAGAATCATGCAGTCATTGTATCATGCATGCTCCCCTTACAGTAGCAGAGAATAGGAGATGAGTAAAGAAATGGTAGAATCTACTCATTAGCCATGACTGATATGAAGAATATGGGAGCCACTTGTTGCATGAAAATGATGTGGTGTCCATGATAACCATGCAGAAAAATGATGATGGCCATAATGAACTCAATCTTAAGAATAGTAAAACTCATTAAGTCCGCACAATATTTTACAACTGGTCGGTAACACCACGTGGTGCATGGATGGACACTTTAACAATTTAATTTTCTCCAAATCCATAAAAGAAAAATGATATATTTATGCTTATTTATATGATATTTCATAATTAAAATTCATTATAAATATAAAAAGGGCAAAAACTTAGTATATGTGGTGTGTCTGTGTAAACAACAAAAAATTAATTATAATCATTTATGACATAAAACTAACCCTGAAATCGGTTGCATGATAACTTTATTATTTAATCATAAAAAATGTTTATATCTTTGTACAAAATATCATATACTAACCTTAATATTTGTACAATCTTTTCTTGAAAATTATTACTACAACTTTAGAATTAATCACTTAAGTGCAAGTTATGCGAAGAAATAAATACTCGGTAGTTCGTGGTCGAATCACAGGAAATTAATAAAAATATGGAACACAAGAAAAATAAAAGAAAATTTTCTTTTAGTCGACGATGAATCAAGATGTCCAACAAAAAAAAACCCTTTTATCACAAACAAGAAATCAATTATTTTTCATAAAAATCCTAATTAATTGGTCAAACCATACAAAACCATTTATCTGACTCAAAGGAATCTAAAACATTCAATTTACGTGATACAACAAATTAAGAGATTTTAAAGAGCAAAAACTTTATTCAATAATTGGAATTATGCATTAAAGAACAATAGATCAAAAATAAATACTATACTTCGTTAAAAGATTCACCCCTATCTTTAGTTTGGGGATTTAGCAATTCATAGACATAAAAATAAAGAAAGATATAGAATATGGGATCTAGAATTCTCTTCTCTCAAAAGAAAGAACCTATGTTTATACTAGGGAGACTAAGATTGGCCGTGTAACAAGTGTTTGTCAAATATGAGTCTTTTTAAGTCAAAATTCATGCATTAAATCTTAGGGGCGTAGGTACTATACTTGTCCAAACTTCAACCTCAATTTTTGAATAGTTAGATGTCGATTTACAAACTTTGCATGGAATATGTATTTGTAACTCTTGAAATCTTCATTTCAATGCCATAAAAATCAGGTCAATCGGATATCAAGGTAAAAAATTGTGATTAAAATACTTAAAACATGTCCAAACATTATCTTTTAGAATACTTTCTTAATCCAACTCTAAATGAGTTTCCTACTAATTTGGACTCTCACAATGATTAAATTGTTACCATATCTTCAAATCTTATGTTGCGTTTGGTAATAGGGAGTTTTTATTTTTGTTTTTTTTTTTCACTTTTTGGGAAAAAATAAAAATAAAAATGCATTTGGTGAATGTTTTCAATTTTTTTTTGCTACTATGTTTTCAAAACAAGGACAAAATATAAAAATATCCAAAATGATGTTCTTCAAGTGGATTTAGTGAGATCCTGATTTTGATCCTCCTTAACAACAAAAAAAACAAATTTTCTTATTTGAGTATAAAAATCCCCTTCCCTCTTTCACTTTCTTTTTTTCCAGCTCCCTCTTTGCGCCTCTCTCTATTTCTCTCTCTCTATCGCCCCTTTCTCGCATTTCTTAAATAGTTTGGAATTCATTTAATAGGGATAGAATTTCACCCAGGTTGCTAGACGTCTGACGTCTCTTCAATTTTACCCTAGGTATGTTGACGTTTGTTGGTTTATATTATTTTTATTATTGTGCTTTGTTTTTTTCCTATTGTGTGTTTTTCCCTCAAAAAATTGCTTGTTTTGACATGTCATGTAATGCGTCATTTATTATTGTTTGTATCGTGATATAGGGTATGACTAGGCTTACATGGAATGCAAAAAATAGTTTAGTATACTCCGTCATTTGAAAGCTCTTCATGGTATTGATCTTTGTTCTTTTTTTATTCCTATTGTTTTTTGGGTAATCTAATTTTTTTATTTGAAAAATCTGTAAACCCCACACTTTTATCATTACATATACCAAGTAATTATCTCTTTTGAAATGATAAGATGGTAAAAACTCGAGTAAATAGTAGTTAAAACTTAATTTTAGCTTGTAAATATAACAAATCGTTTGCAATAGAACTTATATCAACTATGTTTGATGTACAAATGTATGTTATGGAAGTTTGAGTTTGCTTTGGAAGGATTATAAATGGATTGAAAATGAAAAACGGGTGAAAAAGGCAAAAATTGGACAAGCGTACCAGTACTCCCATTAAAAAAAATCTGATTTCTTCAGATCGCAAACAGCCAGCCCTCCTTCCAATATAAATATTTAAGGATGCCTCCTTTAGCCCCATTACAACACCTCTAACCCTAGAAAACATTAGAGGGGAAGAAAGGAAGAGAAAAACACAAGATAAAAAGGGATTTACACTTCAAAGAAGATCAAAACTTCAAGTTTTTTTTAAGAACACCCTTCTCCACACATTTTCTTCTATTCTTTCACTTTACTCTCACTCAAATCTCTTAGAACCCTAGGAGAAGATAAGAAGGGAACAAGAAAAGGGAGGAAGAGAGTCCCTAGAGCTTGGGTTAGCTTGGAAATTCGGATTCAAGGTAGAGGTTTCTTTCTATTCCCTTACATTGAGCTTGGGGCTTACATATATATATGTACTTCTTGACTCTAAATCATATATGTATGCTATAAAATCTTTAATTTTTGCTATTATTGCAATTATTATCATATTTTAAATAATGTTATGGTTGGGTAACTATTAAAGCTCTTTATTTCATCTTCAAACCCTAATTTTCAAGAGAAATGAGTTTTTTAGTTAAGTTTTCCTTTATTCTTGATTTCAAAATTTTAGTGCTTTATATTGAACCACAAAATGGTATTTGTGATGATCTCTTGCATATTTTCTTAAATTGTTCTATTGGGATACTACTTGTGAAAATTTGAGAATTTTGGATTATGATTTATTATTGAGAAATGGTTGAGTATTGTATCTTTTGAGGATGTTTGGATGACCATGAGTGACCATTGACCAGGTATCGTAGAGTGGGTAGATGTGTTTCTTATTCCGTGCGGATTTGAATTTTTTCTACCATTCGTAGTGGGATTAGTGTCTTGCGAGGACCAAACTACTATTCGCTCACGAGTACCGAGGCTGAGGGTTAATATACTATTCATGGGTTGGATTCGTCATTGCCATGAGTTGGTATATACCCTTCCTAAAGGTTGGATATCTTTGTGAGGATTTGGGTGTGTGTGTGTGAGCCAGGATATTCTCGATATGTTTATTCATGCGATCTCATACATTAGACTTAAGACACAGATACATGTGTGGTTGACTATATATGGTGGATTGTGTCCTTGTACAAACGTTGGAAATGATTTATTGTCGGAAAATTTATTTTACTGTTCATTTAATTATTGTTATTGTGTAAACTTGAGATCTATTGAAATGTCACTGTGTTCTTTCAAAATAATATATGATATTTGCGAAATAAGACCGACTTGTTTTATATATTTTTGAAATCTTGTTCAAGTTTGAGAGAATTTTCCTACAGAGGTTAGTGCTCACCCCTACCAACAATATTCTTTTCAGATTTTGGGTTAGAGGAAGAACATAGAGTTGACGAACAGGTGCTTTGAGAAGCTCAAGGTGATGGGCAGGTGGACCAGGAGGGGGATGTCTAGACTTGTTTTGTTATGTTCTAGACTAGGAGATTCCTTTTGAGAGAATGTAAAAATCTAAGTTTTTTTTTATTCCACTGCAAAGTTACGTTTAACTCTTTTAGATGTGATTGTCATGGTTTGACATATTCTTTTGAGATGATGTAGTAGATATTATATATGACGAATGAAAATTTTATTTATTGATGGATTTTATTAGTTCCTCTCATGATGTGAATGGTTTTAGATAGTAATTCCGTCCAAGATGTAGTTTGGGGCGTTACAGGATCCTTGAGTCTCCTATCCTGCAATCAACTCCCGAGCATCTTCCCTTAATCTCCTGAGCACATCCCCTAAAGCCACTAATCTTGTAAGTATTTTCGTTCCCATAATCTACTATCCATCTTTTTCACCCTCTTCTACATTCTTTAGAATTCATCCATGGCGAGAATACGAAGGACCATAGTGAGAAAGCCAGTTAGGCCTAGGGACACTAGTAGGCTTAGGCGAACACAAGTGACTGAGACCAATCTGCAAGCCTTTAGGGCCAAAAACAACATTCCTAAGCCCGTTTTCACTTTTATTTTTTATACCCTTTACCGTAGAACAGATGTAGGTAGTGTAGAGCTCATGTCGTTTCATACCAAAGCCATTATGGAAGGGGGGCTTAGGTTTCCTCTCCCCCTCTCCTCTTGAGGTTCCTCATGAAACTCAAGTTCTTCCCCTTCCAATGTTGTATTAGTCTGTTTAGGATAGTGATGGGTGTAGTTTCCCTGAACGCTCGGATGGGGGTGAACTTGGGAGTAGATGAGATTCTGTTCTGTTATGACTTGAAGTTGGACAGCGGCGACAGATATTATCTTTAAGCTCGGGACACCTCCATGTACCTGGTCACAAACATGCCTGACTTAGACAAGGGGTATGCTCAGGATATTATCATGCTCGACGAAAGCTACGAGAAAGAGGATGAGCCCAAGTATAATGGTCTTTTCTACCCCAAAGTGCCGAGGGAACCAAGTGGGCATTGCACCATTTTTATCGTTGATCAGCGCTTGTCATTATTTGCTAACTTCTGTTTTCTAACCTTTTGCAGACGGATACAGAAGAGAGGCCACTTAGCCCTGAAAATCTGAAGTAGCATTCAAGGACTTGATCAAAGTCTAGTCTTACAACCCAGCCGACCCCTTCGCTCAGGCTGCTCATGTTCTCCTCAGCTACTGCTCAGGCTACATCCAATTTTCCCAAGTCCCACCTCTCTTCGATCCTTCTATCTAGGAGGATCGTTCCTTGGAAGAAGTGGAAGAACAAGAGGCAAATCTCGTGGAAGACCCCGACTGAGATTTTGAATCAACCCCTATCCCCTTCAGCAGAGATGTTTCGTATTTTACCGATCATTGTTGACAGTTAAGAGGCCACCTCTACGGCATGGAGAACAAGGCTTTCGAGGGCTGGCAACCATCAGGGACTACATCGACCCCAGTACCTTCGTCTCCTCCGTCGTGCCGACAACCACTGCCACCACCCGAATAACAATGACTCCAACAGCAACCACAAGACCCAGCGGTCCCTTCAAGGGATCAGCACCCACACCGGTGCCAAGGCATCCCCTCGAACTGGATTGAGGAGCAAAAAAGGGATCGCCGCATTCAAGACCCTGAGCCTTCCACAGAGCGCTGAGTTGAACAACGAAATGACACTCCAGCGCCCAGGCTCCTGCGAAGTGGGCCCCCTCGAGCAGTTACCCAGAGGGATCACACAGTTCTTGAGCTTGACTTAATCATTCACTCCCATGACATCACCCTAGCCATTAGTGGGAGTCTTCATTTTGAGATGGATATGGTTGTTCTGCAAGACTACGAGGACAATCGGCTCTTCCAAGGAGTCATTCAACATAACTTGGTGGTAAGTAAGCCGAATTCCTTTCTTGCCTTTAATTATTTTTCTATTTTGATCGCTTTGCCTTTACTGACTTTTGTTCTTCTTTCTCAGGCCTGCCAATAGATGGGAGTCATCATTGATCACTTTTAGGAATACAGGAGCAGGGTTGACCAGGCTCGGGCCAAGCTGGCCCAAAAAAACACCCACATTCTTCAAGTAGAGAGGATGGTCGGCGACCAAACCAAGCACATTGTCGACCTGATCCACAAGGTCGAGGCCCTCACTGCTGAGCTAGACAAGACCAAGGAAGTCGAGGCGATGAAAGAGATGAAAGAGGCAAAACTCAAGGTCTCTTTTGCCAAGGCCAAGGCCAAGCTGCTCGAGGCTGAGGCAAATTGTGTTGCCTTGACTTCAAAGGTGGAGGCCTTAGAGGGAGACAAGGCTAGGGAGGCCGAGAGGGTCCACGAGGCTTGCATGGGTATCTGGCGTCAGTGCCAAGACCAGTTTGTCCACGCCTTTGATGAGGAAAAGAAGAGGGCGTTCAAGTTGGGCTAGGACGAGGTACTCTACGCTACTGTGGTCGAGGTTGGCTCAAATCTTTTTGCAAGACATAACCTGCTCCGGGAACCCGATGCCACAGTTGTTCCATCCAAGCAACCAACCGCTGAAGTCGCTCCAAAAGGGCCACTAGAAAAAGTGGGGGAGACCA
The DNA here is from genome assembly GCA_963454935.2 of Ilex paraguariensis. Classification (NCBI taxonomy): domain Eukaryota; kingdom Viridiplantae; phylum Streptophyta; class Magnoliopsida; order Aquifoliales; family Aquifoliaceae; genus Ilex; species Ilex paraguariensis. The sequence continues at coordinate 37,765 of CAUOFW020001784.1, forward strand.
CTGCTGAGAATGCACTAATCACTCTTAGTAACAGATTTGACCAAATGTCTACCCTACGGCTCCCCTCTCCATCTCTCTCAAGTCTAGGAGGGCCAGCTAATCCCGAGGTCCCATGGTGTACTTTTTTTACATGTACATTTTTTCTTCTTATTTTTGTATGCTCTAGGGACACATAGCCCCTTTTTCCTTTACCAATGAAATATCTATTTTCTTCAGTATGATCCCCCTTTATGTTGTATTAATTTATTCACTATGTAGAACTGCGTTGTTGATTTTTGAACTATGAGTCCACAAATGAATAAAGAACATGCAAGTATTGGGGGCTCGTCTGCCTCGAGGTGCAATCCTCTAAGGTCGAGCTCGAGGCTTGATGAAACCTTGTCAAAAATGTACAAGTGTTGGGGATTTTCATTTCGTAGGGTCGTACTCCTAACGACCGAGTGCACGACTCGTTGAAACTTTTTGAGGGCGGTGCTCTAAGGGTAGAGGCTTATCCCTCTTGGGGCCATGCCCCTAACGACCGAAAGCTAGACTCATGTTAAATCGTTTCTAGGTCAGTGCTCCAAGGTTGGAGGCTTACCCCTCTCGGGGTCGTGCCCTTAACGACCACGAGCTCGGATTGTGTTAAATCTTTTCGGAGGCAGTGCTCCAAGGGCGGAGGTTTACCCTTCTCGGGGTCGTGCCCCTAATGACCAAGAGCTAGACTCGTGTTAAATCTTTTCGAGAACAGTGCTCCATAGGTGGAGGATTACCCCACTCAGGGTCATGCGTCTAACGACCGAGAGCAAGGCTCGTGTTAACTTTGGGATCCGACATCAAGGAATGAACTTAGTGATAATATTTCTTTAAGTTTGATATATTCCAAGGTCGACTTACATCCTTTCCCCTAAGTCTTGTAGTCTATATGCCTCTGTGCCCGCTATGGCAACAATTTTGTAAGAACCTTCCCAATTAGGGTCGAGTTTTCCATTTGTGAGTTCCCGATTGTTGTCAGTGGCCTTTCACAGTACTAGATCCCTTACTTGAAAATTCCTTGTTTGGATCTTCTTTTGATGTTGCCTAGACAAATCTTCCTGATATTTTGCTAGCATGTTAGATGTCAGCTCTTTTCTTTCTTCAGCTAGATCCAGGTCTTTGATTAGCGTCTGATCATTGTTCCCCGACTCAAAGGCTTGACTTTGTAAGGTTGGGATCCCTACCTCCAAAGGGATGACAGCTTCTACTCCATACGTTAAAGCGTACGGCGTTTCACTCGTGGAAGTCCGATACGGTCATAGCACATTGAGTAACTCCTCGCTTCGCCTTTGCCAACCTATTTTTTATTCTAGCCAACACTTTCTTATTCGAGAGCTCCTCTTACCCATTACATTGTGGATACGCCGGGGTGAAATAATAATTACGTATTCTAAATCCCGAGCAATACTCCTTGAATAGACCATTATTGAATTGAGTGCTATTGTCAGAGATGATGGCCCAAGGATACCGAACCGAGTGATAATGTTCTACCATACAAACTTCTTTGTTTTCACATCCCGAATATAGCTCAAAGGCTCGGCCTCGATCCACTTTGTGAAGTAGTAGGTAGCGACTAGGAGGAATTTCTTGCCAAGGTCACTTTCGGGAAAGGCCTCACTATATCCATGCCCCACTGAGAAAATGGTCAAGGACTTGTCAAAGGGTTTAAGTCTCCTGTTAGTTGTAGAATGATGGGGGCAAACTTTTGGCACTTATTATACTTCTGGACATAGCTCTTAGTGTCTTTCTGCATGTACAACCACCAATACCCTTGAGATATAACACGGTGGGAGAGGGATCTTCTCCCTGTGTGACTCCTACACACACCCTTGTGGACCTAATAAAGAAGAGGTTCCACCTTGTCCTTGGGGACACACAACAAGTATAGTCCTGAAAAGGACTTCTTGTACAACTTGTGATCGGGGAAAATCTAGAATTTAGGAGCCTTTAGTTTGATCTTGCGAGCTTCTTTCACCTTGTGATCGGGGAACTCGGGGTTGCATTTTGAATGCACATGGGTAGCACTTCCTCCACACCCACGTCAATAATGCTCAAACTTTCGAGGTAATCAATTAAAATACACCGAGTTATCTCCGAGACCAAAGCCAAGGCTAGGCAAGCGAATGCATTAACATAGCTATTGTGTTCCCTCGAGATTTGGGATGCTTCAACCTTCCCAAACCTTTCCATCCTCAACTTTGCTTTCTGGTGATATGCCTTTATCCTATTATCTCAAACTTCAAAGTCCCCGTTGATTTGGTTTACCACCAGCTGGGAATCACAAAAAAATATAGAGGTTTCTAACCTCGATCGAGTTTTTAACATCGAGTCCAGCCAATAACGTCTCATACTCGGCCTCATTATTAGATGTTTTTAATCCACGTCTTATAGCTCGTTCCACTGTGAATCCTCCAAAATTGGCCAACACTATACCCACTCCTGTCCCCCTTGCATTCGAGGATCCATCCACATACAGGCTCCAAACCTAGTCACTGCCAAAAGTTGTCGACTCTTCTTGTGGAGACTCGATCGCAAAGAACGCGGCAATAATCTTCCCTTTGATGGAAGTACGGGGTTTATACCTTATTTCAAACTCGCCAAGCTCCACGACTTACTTGGCCACTCAGCTAGACATGTCGGCTTTGTGGAATATGGGTTTGAGGGGTTGATCGGTCAAAACTTTGATGGGATGCACCTGGAAGTAGTACCTGAGTTTTCTTATCCAGACTACCAAAGCTAATATGAGTTTCTCCTTCGGTAGGTATCTGGTCTCGGCATCAAGAAAGGTCTTGCTTACGACTTTGGACCCCTTTATGATCTTTTACTAGAGCACCACTGATCGCCCATTCCAAGACGGATAAGTAAAGGTTTAGCACTTCCCCTACCATTGGAACGAATAAGGTTGGGGGGGACCTCAAGTATTCCTTAATCCCCTCAAGTGCTTGGCTACATTCCTTGCCCTAAGTTCTTTTTGCCGCTCATTTGAGCATGATGAAGAATGGTTTATACCTGTCCGATGACTTGAAAATGAACCGATTGAGAGCTGCTAACATCCTGATCAATTTTTGAATGTCCTTAATAGTCTTAGGTGCTTGGATATTCTGCACGGCCTATACCTGCTCAGGGTTGGCTTCTATACCCCGATGGGTGACCAAGTACCCCAAAAACTTATCCGAGCTCACCCCAAAAGCGCACTTTGAGGCATTGAGTTTCAGATCGTATCTTTAGAGCACGACGAAGACTGTCCCAATGTCCCAGAGATGTTTAGACTACTCCCTGCCCTTAACTAGCATATCGTCAATATACACCTCCATAGTGATGTCGAGTTACTACTTAAACATCTTGTTCATCAGGCATTGATAAGTAGCACCAGCATTCTTCAACCCAAATGACATCACTGTGTAGCAGTATATCCCATAGGGTATGATGAATGATATTTTCTCCTGATCTGATTCGTGTAAGAGAATTTGATAATAGCCTGCTCGGGCGTCCATGAAGGAAATACATTTATAACCCGCGGTTGCATCGACTAGCTGATCAACCTTCAGCAGCAGATATTCATCTTTAGGGCATGCATTATTCAAATACATGAAATCCACGCAAAACTCGCCATTTCTCACCCTTCTTCTTGGCACACACTGTGTTCGATAGCCACTCAGAGAACTAGACCTCCCTGATGGACCCAACCTCAAGCAACCTGTTTACCTCTTCATCCATTGCTTGTACATGATGGGGTGCCGTCCTTCAAGCGTTCTATTTGATGGATTTGAAGGATGGATCCACATGAAGTCGATGACATATCATTTTGGGACTTATTCTCATCATCTTAGATTGGGTCCAAGCGAAGACATCCACATTCTAGTAAAGAAATTTTATCATGTCTGACCTCTCGGCGTCGTTAGAACCTGTCCTCATCCTCAAAATTCAGGAGGATTTTGACCAAGGCCTCCGTAGATCGATCGACTGGTTCAACGATCGGAGCATCCATAACGGGTCAATCGAACTGTGATTGCTATTAGGCTAGCACCGCCTCGGGGTCACGCTCTTATGCTTGGGTGTTAACCCCAGTCTTCACCGTGGCATAGAAAAAGCTCTTGGATGATACCTGATCACCACAAATCTCCATGACACCCCTTGGCGTGGAAAACTTTATTTTTTTGTTATAAGACGAGTGTACTGCCTTCATTGTGTGTAACCATGTTTTGCCCATGATGGCATTGTAGGGAGAGTCAAAGTCTATCACCACAAATTTTACGGAAACGGTAACGACCCCGACAGTTACCATGAAAGTAATCTTCCTGAGGGGGAGTGCGTAGGATCCGTTGAATCCCACAAGGGCGGTCTTTATTGGTTTCAAACCTTTCTGGGTGAACCCCATCTTGCAAAACAAGTTGTCATACATGATCTCAGACGAGTTGTTCGAGTCTACCAGGATCATCTTGACATCAAATTGGTCGACCCGTAGGGTGATTACCGGAGCGTCCTTGTGTGGGAGTGCCAACTTGCTCAGGTCGGCATCAGAGAAGTTGATAGTTTTGCCATCCAGCCGAGATCTCTTAGACAAATGCCCTTCATACCTACTTTCCCGCACCTTCACTACTTATGAGACCCTTTGGAGGTTGACCCGAAATGATTTGTGCGTCGGTCTATCAACTGTGTAGCCATGTATGACCTCGATCACGATCGCAGCTTCTTGGGATAGATCAGCCCCTTCCCCGTTGAGCTTCTCAAGGACTAGTCAATGAACTCCCCAAAGTGCCCAACACAGATTAACTACTCAATAAAAGACTTGTATATCCTACAATCTTCAGTCAAATGTCTCACATTCTGATGATAAGAAGACCAAGATGTTGAATCCCTTGAAGATGGGTCTCCTTGCATCTTTGGGGGCCAATTAAAGAAAGGTTGCCCCTTTATCTTGTGCAGCATCATGTAAATAGGTTCTTTGAAGACCGTGTTCATCCCTTGAAAAGACAAACGTCTCAGAGCCGGGGGTGGTGCCCCTGTCCTTGCAGGCGGTTCCTTTTCCCTTTTCCTCGGTACTAGGGCCCTGTTCTTGAGCATAGTTGACTCTTCCTCCATCCTGACATACTTGTTTATCTGAACCATCAAGTCCTTCATGTCTACCGGAGCTCGCTTAGGAAGAGATCGGTACAAATCAGTATCTTTGGACAATCCCAGTTGAAATGTCGTTGCAGCCATTGCCTCTGAGTACGACTCGACCTCGTTAACCTCCTCCTAGTACCTAATTGCGTACTGACGGCGGGACTCTCCACTTCTCTGTTTAAGTGTCAATAAAGCGCCGATATCTCTCAGCCTCTTTCTGTTGGTAATAAATCGAGCCACAAAGAGCTCGGTCATTTGCTTCCTACACTTGATACTCTCAGGGGCCAAGCCCTCATACCACTTCATCGCAATGTTCCCCAAGCTCATGGGAAAAACTCAGCGCAACAGCATTTGGTCAGTGTTGTAAATGGACATTAGCTACTTGTACTGTCGCAGATGGCTCTCAGGATCTGTTCTCCCATCATAAATCTTGAATCGGGGGGACAGTAAACTTATTCGGCATCTCGGTCTCCTACATCGCCCAAATGAATGGGGAGATGATTTGCTTATCCTCGTCTTTATCCTCCTTGGGGTATGATCTCCAGCGTTTGGCATCCAAGCGTGTTCAGAGGTCCTCTTAGGGCCTCACTTTTTTAGGCCCCCTTGCAATAGAATTCGTGTGAGACTCAGTTGCCGTAACACCCTTTGACAATCTATGGCAGAGATCCCATCGAGAAAGGTCTGCCCTGCACCAATCCCCTTATGATCTTTCCTCGGGAGCAGGCATTCCCTAGCTCCGAGGGTTGAGCTTCTCACCCAGTCGCTTGTGTAAGCTACTCTCCAGGACTCCCAGCCTTTAACCCCTGGAATCACCTCGATTGATAACTCGATCTTCACGTCTATTGCTTCGCTAGCTGGCACTTCCCGTTTGCTCAAAATCATCAAGCCTATGCTACCTTGGCGTTATTCTTCTCAAGTCACTTAAGACGGTTTCCCATATGTTTCTCCATCAACTCAACGATTTCACGAGCTAAAAGGGCTTGCCCCCCAAGGGTTTCATCCACTAGCAATGTTTGTTGTGAGACATGTTGGCCTCCACCTGACTGGCTTGAGTCTAACTCAGTGACTGCTGGGAGCTGGCTGGCTTCTGCATTTCTCACTCATAGGCTGCCCCCCCCCCAATCACCTTGAGATTGTGTGTTCACCATGATGCAATCGTTATGGGAAAAGTTTGTACCTTTCCCACAAACGACGCCAAATTGCACGGGAGATTTCCTGTAATGAATAGAGATAGTGATCCGCTGAATGATAAACCTGAAACAATCAAAAGTTCAAGAAAAAGACCGGGTGAACACCCGGCTAATCCTCTCTGAAGCTTAAGTCTGTCAGCGTAGGAGACCAGCATAATGTATTTTCTCGTTTAGAATTGCGTACATTTGTTCAACTTTTCCAATGATATTTATATTTGAACTAGTAATGATTAGGAGCTCTAAGAGTCCCACCTCAGCATTTAATGGCTGACATTCATATCCAGGTGTAATGAGTGTAGTCCAATCAAATCCCTTAAGGATCAACCCCCTCGGGGAAACAAACGAGTACTCGGGGGATCCGAGCATTTACTCCTTACGGCTGATCATTTAATGACCTTGGCTCGATGCTTGACACCTATGCCTGAGCATTAATTGCTCAAGAATAAGTATCTTGGGCCTTGCCGAGGATCTAGAGTCAGCAAAAAGCAATTAATGCTTAGCAATGATGATTGTCCTCACTGGTCTGGAGGATAAAGAGGGTCATTACTGGCCCTGTCACAGTCACTCAAATCCTCATTAATGATTTGTCATATCCTTTTTAATGCTGGGTTCAGTGTGTACTCGGCTTTTCCATGCCATAACTGCTCGACTCCTCCTCCTGGCACCCTTTGAGATCCATAACGGCTAAAACTATCCACGTGTCAACTTGAGGATGCAGAGCCGCCTAAAGTCTCAACACTTATAAAGAGTTACTTTCTATATTTATATTGGTGACCGTTTTCTTCAATGTGTATCAGGTGATAACAACTGAAAATATTATTAGTTCTCAATATTTTTATTTTGTCATATAATAAATCTAGAAAATAATTCTTATATATTGGCTAGCATAGAACTGAAGGTACAAATTCTTCGTGTTGGAATGAAAATGATATAAAGCTAATGCTAAATAGGTTGGGGTTTTTTAAACACAGCATTACACTTGATAAATATCACAAAACACTTTTTACTCGATGCTTAGTGATTAAAATATATTTGATTTTCTCATCTGCCCGTAAGTTGCTCAAGTTGCCACAATGGTAAAAAAATATAGAAAATAGAAGTTTTTTGAGCTTATTTTTTTATGTAACGTTATTTTTCATCACAGTTTTGATATTTTGTTTAATGATTTCTCATTCCTGCTACATGACATATATATTAGAAAATAAAGCCCACGGTTGCTTATTCCTTCTTCATGGTTGTAGTTCAGTGTGATACTGTTCCGTATAATAAGTTATCTTTTGAATTTAATATCCTGTGTTATCCTTTGAATTTTACTTCAAGAGTATGAATAGATGAATATATTTCAAGTTTATACTAGGACGTGCATTACACAGGGTCCTACTAATATATATAATAAAGTAAAATTGAGTTTTAATAATTTTTTCTAGACATGGATTATTGCGCACCTAATGTCTGACAAAATGTAGATTTTGATTTTCTTTATTTTTTCTGCACTTTTTTTATTTGAAATGCCTAATTCGTATTCCATGGTGTCGCAATCACAAATGGAGTTCCTACCTATCATGTTCAGAAGACACATTGGATCAATTAATAGGTGGAATTTTTTTGGTGAGCAATCATTTGGTTGCTTATGTTCTAAAAATTTGGTGGTATTAACGTTGTCATGTATTTCTATCCGTGGTTTTTTTTTTTGTTTTGGCAATTTTTCTTTATTTTTTTACTGGTTCATGTACAATCATGTAGCAAAGTATCTATTGATTACTTGGGTAGATCATGTATATTCTTTTTATGCGGTGTATCTATGCAATGACTAATCTTTGTTTGACAGAGTTAAGTGTCTAAATTAATGCCCATGCCCAAACGCTTATCTCATAAGGTTAGGCTTATCATAGTTTCTAAGCATATTGAAATATTTTCGGGCACATTGAACTTATACTAATCAAATTTGTTTCCATTTGTTTAATCTTTCGTTCAATGTTCAATGTTAATTTTCTTATTAATTTGGTGGTCTTGATTTATTTTCTTCAGGATTATTTCTATCGCTCTCACCCTCTTGCAGAAGTAGCAGTTGCAGCAGACAATAATATAAGGTATTTTTAATAATTTTATAATATTATTTTTTAGGTAGACAAGAATTTACTTTCTTTTAACAATTAATAACTTTGTAGTCTTCGATTTCTGTGGAATTTTATAAGCCTGTAAAAATGATTGGTTCTATTAGTGAGATCATAGGATTGTTCACTTTATCTCTATAGAAAGGGTGTGAATATGTAAATTTGGACGAGCACAAAAAATTGTTATGGCTTAAACTAATAAAAGGTCCGATTTATGCTCACAGCTCCTATGAACATGTAAAAAGTCCAACGTCGTTTGTGAGTTTGGGTCGTTTGGTATATAAATAGTATTGAATGTGTAACTTTGAGCAAAAAGTAATATTTTGTTTTATGAGGTTTACAGGTTTGAGAAAAAAATGTATAAGAGTGCGTATTTTTGTATTTATGCTACATAAATTGTGTTCATGTTTATGTTTTAAGTATTAATTTCAGATTTTTTTTTCAAGTTTTGCAATTGTCGTAGAGAGCTAAAAATTTAGTCTTCTAAGACACTATATACTTGATTTGAGTTGTGTTTAGTTAATAAAGACTTGATTATATAAATTGCGTACAAAGATTATTATTGCATAGTGGTCATGTTTGTAGATGACATTTAGTCAAAAAAATTTAAAATAATAGTGGGCTTATATTGATTGACAATTTTTTTCAGTTTTTTTATTGACGATTTTTTGTGTAATGTTGGCTCATATTGATTGGAGATTTTTCTTAGTCTTTTTGATTGACAAATTTTTGTATTATATAGTGTCTCCGAGTATGGCAATTGCTTGCAATTTTTTAATTTGTCACAAAGTGCCTTTAGGCACGGACAATTACTAATATATATATTTCAAGTCTTTAAATATATATATATATGTGTGTGTGTGTGTGTGTGTGAGAGAGAGAGAGAGAGAGAGAGCCTAATTATGAAATATCCAAAATAAAAGAGATTTGAATTTTAAAATGTGTATTTTATATGGGATATTATTAAACTTTATATTTTTTATTTAAATAAAGGTAAATTAATCTTTTGAAATTGATTTATTCTTTAAGATCCAAAAAAAGTGTTTGGATATTATGACTTAAAAGCATAGTTATCAAAACCGAATTGGATATCAAATCGGTAGAGGGACATAGTCAATAATTTAGTGGTTCAATTATTAGGTCAACAAGCCAGACTGGTCGTATAATAAAAAATAAAAAATTTATAAAATATAATAATTTATCTAGTATCCACAATTCCATATTGAAATGTTACAAATTACACTGATGAATTAAGGTGGAGGCAAAGTCGATTGATATTTAGACACAATTATCAACCAATATCTATCGAGTGTGGGAGTGTGGCATGGTGAAGCGATTCAGGTCATGTTTGGTTTGTGTTCCGGAAACAGTTTTTAGTTTTTAAAATTTTAAAAACATTCAAAACTTGTTTGTTTAGTATTTTTGTTCTCTAAATTTTGGGAAAAAAATGAGATTTGAGTCAAAGAAACAAAAAACAATTTTAGCTTGTTTTTAGAGTTTTCTTTGAAAATTTTAGAAATAAGGAAAGCAATTTTGGATCTTCAAATATGGGTATATATATACCAATATTTATATATATATGTGTATATATATATATATTATATACATATTTAAGCTGTCCAAACACATTTTACTATTTTCTGCATTGTAAAATTATTTTTGAAATCATCTAACCAAACAAGTTTTTTATCTAAAAAAATATCAAAACCACTTTCTTAAAACTCTTCTCAAAAACTATTTTCGGATACTATTTTTTGAATGCAAACCAAACAGGCCCCAGTTTTTCTAAATGGTTACTTTTCCTAAAAATTCTTTTGATTGTGTTGTGATGTACCCATCTCCCTTTGAGCTTATTCCCCTCCCTGTTCCTTAGACATACTCTTGCAACAAAGATGGAGATTTGCCTCTTCTTATTAACTCCACTTGTAAACCCCCACATGTTTATAGTAATATAATGATACAAATTGTTTGATAATTTAATATATGTGATAGCTTAGGAATGAATCATACAGGTTACAACCGTAGAAAATGTTAATAGTGTAAAAATCTGGTAAGTATATGAAATTGTTTGTAATAAGACTTGTACCAACTATGTTTGATGTACAAATGTATGTTGTATAAGTTTGGGTTGATTTTGGAAGGGTTAGGAATGGATTGGAAATGAAAAACAGAAGAAAAAGGCAAAACTGAACAAACTGTACCGGTACAGCCTACCGATATGCCCCAAAGATTTACCGTACTGATACGCTGATGTCCAGAGAGTTTACCGTACCAGTATATCGTACCGATACACCGTACTGGTACGCTCTGTAAGTTTCAAACATTTTAAGTCGCAATCTGGGATCCATTTTTCACCCTATAAATACATAATGACGCCTCCATTAGCTCTATTTCAACCTTTCTAACCCTAGAAAACCTTAGAGAGGAAGAAAGTAAGAGAAAAACACAAAAATCAAAGGGAATTTCCACTTCAAGAAGATTAAAACCTTAGTTTTTCAAGAACACCAAGGTAGGATTTGCTTTCATCCTTGTTCATTGAAATTAGGGTATTTATATGTGTATGTTTTGCCTCTAAATGTTATATATATGATATGAAATCATCCTCTCTTAGTCTTTTTTTTGCAAAGATTACATGTTTTGAACAAAGTTAGGGTTGAATACCCATGAAATCTCTTTTCTTGCTTTAAAACTCTAGTTTGTGGAGAGTGATGGATTTTATTCTTAAATTTTTCCTTTATTATTGATTTCGAAATTATAGTGTTTTGTGTTGAGTAATAAAATGATGTTGTAGTGATCTCTTGTATTTTTCTTAATTGGTTATTGAAATTGTCACATGATAAACTTGGAAATTTTTGAGATATGCTTGTAAATTGAGAAATTGAGTTTGGTATTGTATCTCTTATGAGTGTGAGATGACCATGGGTGGCCTTTGATGAGATATCGTAGAGTGGATAGACGTTCTTCATACTCCGCGTAGTAAGGTTAGTGTTTTGGTAAGACTAAACCGCTATTGCTCACGGGTATCGAGGCAGAGGGTTATTATACTAATGCCTGGGTTGGATACGTCACTGTCATTGGTATGGTATACGCCCTTCCTAAAGGTTGAATATCTTTGAGAAGATTTGAGTGTGTGTGGGGGGGCTAGATGTTACTCAATGCGTTGATTCATGTGGATGTCTTACATAATGGTTGAGATACATGTATATATTGTTGTGAAATGTTCAAGTTATGAGTTATTATTTATTCTACCAGAAATGGTTTCTACAAGAATCTTGGGAAGTATGAGATTATGCAAGAACTTGTGAGAAATGGTTTATGGTGAAATGGATTAGTAATTGTACATTGAGTTTTTTTATTCATTAAATTATTGTTGTTACTTAAACTTGAGATTTGTTTCAAATGTCCTTGTTTTCTTCAAAAGTTATATATGCTATTTGTAAAATGAGACCGACCATTTTATATGCTTTTCTAAATCTTGTTTGGGTTTGAAAATTTTTTTCTACAGAGCTTCATGCTCACTTCCTACTTAACAACCTTTTCAGATTATGCTCTCGAGGAAGAGTTGGGAGCCGAGGAGCCTGAACATTGGGAGACTCCGATAGAAGGAAGAGTGAATCCCGAGGTGGACGCTTAGAGCGACACTTTATTTTGTTCTAAACTAAGATATTTATTCTGAACATTGTGAAGTCTAATTTTTCTTTTGTTATTCCGTTGCGCTATGATAGTTAAATTTTTGGGATGTAATTATCTCAAATTGGGAATATTCTCTTGATACAATGGCCATGTTTGACATATTCTTTTAGGAAGATGATGTAAATATTAGATATGAAGAATGAATCTTTTTGTTTATTGATGGATTTTGTTAGTTGCTCTCATAATGTGAATGGATTTAGACTGTAATGTCGTCCAAGGTGGTTTTTGGGGTGTTATAAGTTTGGTATCAGAGCCTAGGCTTTAGGTCTTACATGAGAGCTGTAGGTTATGGATTTCCACTAGAGAGGTAGGATTAGGTTGAACGAAATTGTTGGTCTATATTTTATATAAGTCTTAGGCTTTAGATTAAAGCGATAATTAAGATGTCTTGTACATCAATAAAACTAAATTGTGAATTAATGTGCAGGATGGATGGATGGAGGACGAGGACGTGGACGTGGATGTGGGCGTGGTTGTGGAGGTCAAGCAAATCCACCCCCACCACCACCTCCCGATGCCATGAACGATATCTTCCAATGCTTAAGGGAGCTCACCACTCTGGTACAAAACCAGAATGGAAACAACAACAACAACCACAATGTGAGAGCTCATCCACTAGCCCATGTACCGGGCAATGGGGATGAGAATGGGAGAATGGTCGTTCTTCGAGAGTTTCTAAAACAACGTCCACCCACTTTCCAATGAAGCTTCAATCCCTTAGATGCAGATTTATGGATCCGCGGAGTGAAGAAGATTTGTGACGGCATGGGTGTGGCTGATGACCTTAGGGTCTGCTTGGCGACATATCTATTGGAGGGAGAGGCTGACCATTGGTGGGATTCCATAAAGAGAAGGAGGAACACCGATACACTCATTTAGAAGGAGTTCGACCAAATCTTTCAAGACAAGTATTTTTCAGAATCAGTTAGAGACAGAATGAAGGCAGATTTTCTTGCTCTACGACAGGGCAGCATGACGGTAGCCTAGTATGAGAGGAGATTTGATGAGCTATCCCGTTATGCTACAGAGTTTATATCTACTGAGGCCAGTAGGGCCAAACGCTTTGAGCAGGGATTAAGGCATGTTATTCGGGAGAAGTTGATGGCCCTCAAGATCAGAGAGTATGAGGATATGGTTGACCGAGCTGCACTTATGGAAAGAGAAATAGAGGACAACCAACGATGACAGAGCTTCACGAGAGGAGGTCAGATCTGGAAGGGTGCTAGTAGTAGCAGATTACAGTGAGCGGCACCATATTGATGGCCAGACCAGGCAAGTGGACAGACACTTCTGATAGCCCGAGGAGATGGAGTTTCTCAGACTAGAACAAGCACTAACCTGCATCAATGCTTTGCATGCGGAGAGTTTGGGCACTTCAAACATAGATGCCCCTCGTTTCCCCTAAGGACCAATCAAGCAACCGGGCAGGTAACAACAAATAAGCCACCTCTACAAAGGCCAGCACAACAAAGACCGTTACAAGCTCAAGCCCCTGGCAACGCCAATCAAGGGAGAGTTTTTGCTTTGACTCATCCGGAGGAGGATGCTTCTAATGCCGTAGTGGAAGGTATCGTGCTTCTTTATAACTCTTGGGCCCAAATCTTATTTGATCCCGGTGCTACACACTCATTCACACGTACTGCATATGCTTTTAATTTGGGATTGGGATTTGAGAAGCTAGAACATGCCTGTATTAACATGTCCCACGGGAGAACGGTTGGATACAACAAGGGTGTGTAGAGAATGTGTGCTTCGCATTGGGGAGCAAGAGTTGGTTGTCAATTTGGTTACGTTAGATATGAAGGGGTACGACGTTATATTTGGGATGAACTTGTTGTCCGCTTTTCGTGCGGTGATAGATTATTTTTGCAAGCGAATTTCATTTCAACTACCGGGAGGAGGAGTTTTTAATTTCATGAATGATCGCAAATCTTTCCATCCATTTCCTACTACGGGTAGTAAATTCTTGAAAGCTAAGGCGAGAAGTAAGTTGAGTTTCTTGGCTAGCTTAATGAAAGATGATCAGGATAAATTCCATGCGGACATGGTGTTGATAGTATCAAATTTTCTGGATGTCTTCCCAGCTGAACTACCTGGGTTACACCTACAGAGAAAGATTGAGTTTACGATTGATCTCTATCCAGGAATCGAACTTATATCCATTGCTCCCTATGAAATGGCACCTGCGGAGTTAAAGGAGCTAAGAAAGCAGTTGGACCATCTCTTGACTATTGGGTTTATCCGTTTAAGCACTTCATCTTGGGGAGCCCCAGTCCTCCCGGTCCTCTTCGTGAAGAAACATGACGAAACACTTCAGTTATGTACAGACTACCAAAGGTTGAACCGAGTGACAGTGAAGAATAAATATTCTTTACCACGAATTGATGATTTATTCGATCAGCTGAGGGGTTCTAAGTATTACCCTAAGATTGATCTTCGCACAGGGTATCATCAACTGTGGATCAAGGAGGAGGATATTCCTAAGATAGCTTTTCGTACCCAGTATGGTCATTTCGAATATACGGTGATGTCGTTTGGACTGACTAATGCACCAGCATCCTTCATGGATTTGATGCACAGAGTATTCCGGTCGTACCATGATCAGTTTGTCATTGTATTATTGATGATATATTGATTTATTTACAGACCCAAGAGGAACATGGGCGCCATCTTTCGATCGTGCTACAGGCATTGAGAGAGCATAAATTATATGTGAAGATGAGTAAATGCGAGTTTTGGATGAAGAAAGTGAAATTTCTTGGTTATGTTGTGTCCAAACAAGGGGTAGCTGTTGACACCGCAAAGATTGAAGCCATAATGAAATGGGAACCACCGAGAAATGTGACCGAAGTACGTAGTTTTTTGGTTTAGCAGGCTACTACCGGAGGTTTGTAGAAGGGTTCTCAAAGCTCGCAATGCCGATGACTCGCCTTATGAAGAAGGGAGAGAAGTTCGTGTTGACTCAAGTGTGTGAACAAGCTTTTTGCACCTTGAAGGAAAGGTTGACAACAACTTCTATCTTTATTATTTCGAACAGTGGGAAGGGATATGATGTGTATACCGATGCTTCATTATGAGGATTGGGATGCATGTTAATGCAAAGAGGAAAGGTAGTTGCTTATGGCTCGAGACAACTCAAGATCCATGAGCAGAACTATCCCACTCATGACTTGGAGCTTGTCTCTATAGTTTTGCTCTTAAATTGTGGAGGTGTTACCTTTACGAAGAAAAATTTTGAGTGTTTTCAGATCATAAGAGCCTCAAGTATATCTTCACACAAAAAGATTTGAATCTTCGACAAAGAAGGTGGGTTGAATATCTAGAAGATTGTGATTTCACACTCAACTACCATCCGGGGAAGGCTAATGTAGTAGCAGATGCACTTAGCAGAAAGTCTCGGGGTGAAATCAATATTCTTACAGTGAAAAGGTGGAAGATAATTAATGCCTTGGAGGACTTTAATCTATGGGTGGATAGGTAGGAGAATCGTCTGTGCCTATTCAACCTTGTGGCCCAACCTACCCTTTGTAAGGTTATGGAATTGCAATGCTTAGATGTTGACTTAGCGTCGATTCGAGCTAAATTGGAGAATGGAGAAACAATGGAGAGTTGGTCTTTGAGAAATTGAGAACTGAGATATGGGGAGAAGCTATGTGTTCCCGATGATTCGTCCCTAAAGGGGGAGATACTTGGATAGTGTCATCGCTCCAAGTTTGCTATCCACCCCGGTAGCACAAAAATGTATAGGGACATGAAGTGTCAATATTGGTGAAAGGGAATCAAGACGGATATGACAAAGGTTCATAGCACGATGTGTGGTGTGCCAGTAGGTGAAGATCAAACATCAAAAGCCAAGAGGATTACTACAGTCTTTGCCTATCCTAGAGTGGAAGTGGGATCACATCACCATGAATTTCGTGTTGGGTTTACCACGGACATTGCGCGAGCATAATGCAGTATGGGTTATAGTTGATAGACTTACCAAGTTCGCACATTTCTTGAGTATGAAGACCACAGACACTCTAGAGACCTTGAGTAAGCTGTATATCCGCAGATGGTGAGATTATATGGAGTTCCACTCTCTATCGTATCAGATCGTGATTCCCGTTTTTGGCGTAATTTTGGCAAATTCTACAACGAGCTATGGGGACAGAATTGCATTTTAGCACCGTTTTTCATCTCCAAACGGATGGCCAATCCAAAAGGGTGATACAGATTTTGGAGGATATGTTACGAGCTTGCATGTTGGACTTCAAGAAAAGTTGGAGTGATCATTTGTCATTGGTGAAATTTGCATATAATAACAGTTTTCAATCGAGCATTGACATGGCACCATATGAAACATTGTATGGAAGACCATGTAGGTCCCCGACTTGTTGGTTGGAAGCGGGAGAGAGTAGCTTGTTTGAGCCAAAAATTGTTCGAGAGACTATGGAGAAAATTCAACTTATTTGCGAGAGACTACGCATGGCACAAAGTAGACAGAAAAGCTATGCGAACAGAAGACGAAGACTATTTGAGTTCTAAGAAGGGGACTATGTTTTCCTCAAAGTGTCGCCTAAGAAGTGAGTTTTGAGATTCGACAAGAAGGAAAATTGGCTCCAAGGTAGATCGGACCATTTAAAGTGATCAAAGCAGTGGGCAAAGTGGTGTATCAACTTCAGTTACCAACTCAGTTGTTAGGGGTGCACGACGTGTTTCATTTGTCGATTTTGAGGAAGTGCCAGTCGGAGACCACACATGTGATAAATTTGGAAGATATCGAAGTTCAAGACGGAGCAATGTATGAAAAACAACCGGTGAAGATTCTTGATACCAAAGAGAAGGTGCTCTGCAACAAAGTCATCCGACTAGTGATGGTTTTGTGACAACACCATGGAGTGGAAGAAGCTACTTGAGAACCAAAGCTAGAGATGCAAGCGAAGTACTCTTATTTGTTCGCTACTTGAGGTAAGTTTCAAGGACGAAACTTTCTTTAAAGGGGGTGGATTGTAAACCCCCACATGTTTATAGTAATATAATGATACAAATTGTTTGATAGTTTAATATATGTGATGGCGTAGGAATGAATCATACAGGTTACAACCGTAGAAAATGTTAATAGTGTAAAAATCGGGTAAGTACATGAATTTGTTTGTAATAGGACTTGTACCAACTATGTTTGATGTACAAATGTATGTTGTATAAGTTTGGGTTGGTTTGGGAGAGTTAGAAATGGATTGAAAATGAAAAATAAAGGAAAAAGGCAAAACTGAACAAACTGTACCAGTACAGCGTACCGGTACGCCCAAAAGATTTACTGTACCAGTACGCTGATGTCCAGAGAGTTTACCGTACCGGTACACTCTGTAAGTTTTAGACATTTTAAGTCATGATCTGAGGTCCATTTTTTACCCTATAAATACATAATGACGCCTCCATTAGCTCTATTTCAACCTTTCTAACCCTAGAAAACCTTAGAGAGGAAGAAAGGAAGAGAGAAACACAAGATCAAAGGGGATTTCCACTTCAAGAAGATCAAAACTCTAGTTTTTCAAGAACACCAAGGTAGGGGTTTTCTTCCATCCTTGTTCATTGAGGTTAGAGTATTTATATGTGTATGTTTTACCTCTAAATGTTATATATATGATATGAAATTATCCTCTCTTAGTCTTTTTTTGCAAAGATTACATGTTTTGAACAAAGTTAGGGTTGAATACCCATGAAATCTCTTTTCTTGCTTTAAAACCCTAGTTTGTGGAGAATGATGGATTCTCTTCTTAAATTCTTCCTTTATTATTGATTTCGAAACTATAGTGCTTTGTGTTGAGTAATAAAATGATGTTGTTGTGATCTGTTGTATTTTTCTTAATTGGTTATTAGAATTGTCACATGATAAATTTGGAGATTTTTGAGATATACTTGTAAATTGAGAAATTGAGTTTGATATTGTATCTCTTATGAGTATGGGATGACCATGGGTGGCCTTTGACGAAATATCGTAGAGTGGGTAGACGTTCTTCATACTCCATGTGAGTTTGAACTTTTTCTACCATTCATAGTGGGGTTAGTGCTTTGGTAAGACTAAACCGCTATTGCTTACGGGTATCGAGGCGGAGGGTTATTATACTAATGTCTGAGTTGGATACGTCACTGTCATTGGTATGGTATACACCCTTCCTAAAGGTTGAATATATTTGAGAAGATTTGGATATGTGTGTGTGAGCTAGATGGTATTCAATGCGTTGATTCATGTGGATGTCTTACATCATGGTTGAGATACATATATATATTGTTGTGAAATGTTCAAGTTATGAGTTATTGTTTATTCTACCAAAAATAGTTTCTACAAAAATTTTGGGAAGTATGGGAATTCGCAAGAACTTGTGAGAAACGGTTTATGGTGAAATAGATTATTAATTGTATATTGAGTTCTTTTATTCATTAAATTATTGATGTTACTTAAACTTGAGATCTGTTTCAAATGTCCTTGTTTTCTTCAAAAGTTATTTATGTTATTTGTAAAATGAGACCGACCATTTTATATGCTTTTTTAAACCTTATTCGGATTTGGAAGAATTTTCCTACACAGTTTCGTGTTCACCTCCTACTTAACAACCTTTTCAGATTATCCTCTCGAGAAAGAGCTAGGAGTCGAGGAGCCCGAACACTGGGAGACTTCAATTGACGGAAGCGTGAATCCCGAGGTGGACGCTTAGAGAGACACTTTCTTTTGTTCTAAACTAGGATATTTATTCTGAACATTGTGAAATCTAGTTTTTCTTTTGTTATTCCGTTGCGCTATGATAGTTAAATTTTTGGGATGTAATTATCACAAATTGGGCATATTCTCTTGATACAACGACCATGTTTGGCATATTCTTTTGGGATGATGATGTAAATATTAGATATGAAGAATAAATCTTTTTGTTTATTGATGAATTTTGTTAGTTGCTCTCATAATGTGAATGGATTTAGAGTATAATGTCATCCAAGGTGGTTTTTGGGGCGTTGCATCGCTGCTACCCAAAAAGTAGTGAGTGTGTGCTTTGTGTATGAGAGAAAGAAAGGGAAAGAGAGGGAAGGAGAGAGAGATGACTTACAGGTTACAACCACAGGAGGAAAGAGATCGAGTAGAGAGAATCGAGCCTGAGTTGAAGTATAAAGGACAAAAAATGGAGGTTTGGCCGCTGGAGGAGAGAGAGAGAGATTTAGTGGAGAAGAAGGATGTGTGAGTCTCTTGTGCTTGTTTGTCATTGCGCCTAGAGAAAGAGGAGGACTGAAGAACTGAGAAATTGAAAGAGCCTAGAGATTGGAGATCGACTGAACTAAGTTAAGGCAACATTGCCCAAAAGAAAAGAATTTTCATTCTTCTATATCACTTCACATCCGAACTGTTCGGTTCATTGGTTTTAACTAAAATCAATTGATTGTACAATTTTTAGACGATTTAGTTGAATAGATGATCTAATTCATGAATCAAACTGGTTTAGACCCCAATCTGACCAATTAGTTTGATCTAATATTGATAACACTTCTTAACAATACACTACATAGAATTGACCACAAAAAACCCTTATTAATAGTAAAAATATTGCCATGGTTGCCCAAATCCCACTTACATGGGTATATATCAGACCACAAGGTGTATGGAATTACAGGTGATCCGGCCCGTGGGCTACACGGGTTATCAGCCCAGCCTTAACTGTGAACAACAAAATAAGATGGGCTTAGGGATGCCACTACCTCTCAAAAACCTTAATAGGATAAAAATTTACTGTTTAAAATAATTGGAATAAAAGTATATATGCTAAAAAAAAGTCATAAAAGCCATTTTACCCCCACCATAAATAGTGCATACCTAATTGAATGTGAGACTTTTAAAATTCCTTTTGATATTTGTGTATGATTTGAATTTTGAAATTATATATATATATATATATATATATATATATATACACGCGCGTAATACAATGACATCAAACAGTGACACGCTCAAAAAAAAAAGTAACATCAAATAGTAACACACTCAACAAAAAAATAGTAACATCAAACAGTAACACAAATATTTTTATTGAGCGTATCACTGTTTGATATTACTCTTTTTTTGTTGAGCGTGTCTTCGTTTGATATTACTATTTTTTTGTTGAATGTGTCACTATTTAAAATCACTGTATTACGTGTATGTGTGTGTGCATATACATATACATACATATATATATATATATATATTATATATATATATATATATATATATATATATATTTTAAATGATACACAAATATTAAAAAGAATTTTGAAAATTTCGCATTCTAATTTTGAAAGTTTCACATTCAAATATATATGCACTATTTATGATAGGGGTAATTATAAAATATATTTTAGAAAAAATTTAAAAATATTTACTTATTGACAATTATTTGATAAAAAAATAGATTTAAAAAAAAATAAATTTAAATGTAGTATTTAAAACCAAATAAGTTTTTAAAAATATACCTACATCCCATTATGTCAAATAAGATTGACCTTTCTTCTCACTGCTACAAAGCGAGACGAATAGGGTTTTAGAAACCCCAAATCGAAGCCAGAGAGAGAGAGAGAGAGAGAGGTGTCTGCAGTTCTTCAACCCGGCAAGCAATTTCTACGAGACTCATTACTTTCATAAATTTGATTGATATTTTCATTACTTTTTGAAATTATTCCAAGATTTTCTGTATTTACAGTTGTGCCGATGTGATGTATCTTTATTTTGAATAGATAGTGTATCCGATTCACCGATCGTTTATGGGTGATTGCGCATTAACTGCTTTGGTTTGGTTGTCACTTAATTTTTCATCTAGCTTTCTTGTTTCTGTATATAGGGTTTTCAGAAATTGAATGTGGTACTTGAATGGTTTAGTAACAGTTCTTCACTAGGTTTTGCTTACTTATCATTTTGAACCGAGAATTTTGATGAAAAACTCTTAATGGGGAAATTCAATATCTGACAGTTCACATTGGGGACGAGGTTTTTGGCCATTCACTAGTTAAGGTCAAAAAAGCGTAAGAGAATGGACCCTAGATACTCAGGAGAGATGTTAAGGTAAACCATACAAAGATCATATTCCTTGAATTTGATGTGGAGGTGGTACATATCTTTATTTTTACCTGTTTATAATTTGGTTTTGTTTAAATTATTGTCTTACGCAGGCATTTGGATAAGCAGAACGAGCTGCTTATGGATGCCTATCGATCAATGTCACATGAATTGCATAAGCTTCAGGTTTTTCTATTAATCTTTAGTTTGATTTCAATTATTTGGTCTGCGTCTGGATCTATGTGTAGAATATATGTATTAGTTGCATATTGTGGACAATATTTTTTAGTTAAAAAACTAGGTAAATATCGATGAATCCAAAGTTGAAGAAATGAAGACATAGATGGCCCATTGGCACCAGCATCATTCATTCATCCCAACCTGTGATTGATTGCGGGTTTGAGTGTCCTACTCTCCCCAACCTCTTGTGTGTGTGTGTGATATAAGTTTTTTTTTTTTTGATAGGAAACAACAATTTTATTAATAAAAAGAGTGATTGTGTGTGATATAAGTATTGCAAGTAAAAGCTTGAAAAAGGTGTCAAATTGCATTATTTTTTTATTACATTTCATAGTGTCTCAAAAGTAGTATATCTCTGTACAAATATGCTTCACATAAATTCTAAGGCAGGTAGAAGTTGACTTGTGAGCTTATTCTTGTGGAAAGATATAGTTTTAATAATTCCTGAAAACTTTGATAGCATAGTTTGCTTTTGCAGTACACGAAGTTATAATTATCGCGTGGTTGAATATATAAATTTGTGCACATGTGTGAACTTTGAGATTTTTTGTAGGTAGAGGAAGAAATGTTGATGCGCAAGTTCTATGAACTGATGTCAACCCAAGGTCTAAATAAAAAGGTATGTGGATTCCTTAAGTTTGCATCTTCAGGCTGCAGACAGTTGGTCATATTTGTTTTCAACAAATCCATTGCTGTGTGGCTGAGTAAAATAAAATCTGCTGCCTCACAAATGGATTTTTTTTCACCATTGGTTTGAGGTGAACAACTAAGCATTATAGATACATGTACATGAAACTTTAAATACAAGTGAAGAATAATAACAAGAATCTGAAATACCCTGGTCATGTACATTAGCAAGGAATTTTCCGCTGAATTCCTTACCTGTACTCAGATCCTGAATTTGTTAGCATAGTAGTTTCTAAGACATTGCGAGGAAGGTATGATTTTGGATTGTGAAAGGGAAACTTTCCTTTTAAGTATGAACAGCGTTATTCAGGCATCAATGGCTGTTGAAGAGTAATAAATGGTTACTGGTAGAAAAAAATGTTACCATGTCACAATGGTGGAAGTAGGTTTTAGTTGATTCTGTAATGTTTATCTGTCCTATGGTCGATATGAATTTATTTGTCTTGATGTTCGATTGCAGTAATTAATGAGTTTTTCTGGTGTATGTTATTTTGCAGAATGACGATGGTGATGATATTCCTGATGATGGAGAGAATTGTCAAACCAGAGCATTAGTTAATGTGGCTCAGGATGAACAATAGTGTGCCACCGTGGATCTCAAGTACAATAAGTTCTGGCATTCACCATTTTTTTGGTTTAATTTATATTATTGGACCGAGTTATTAAATTGACACTCTCCCTAGCATTCATTTGATTTATGAATCAAATGCTATGCTTCCCCCAAAATGTTGTACAATTCAAATTTTCAATGCTCCCTACGCGTGTGTAACGTATTAAGAACAACCTACTTGCATGATATGTGTATGCAGAGTTGATAACATTGCCTTAAACAGAACACAATGGGTAGGGGTGTCAAACCGGTTAGGTTAAACGATTACGTGTCAGGTTAAATGGGTGACGGGTGGAAAATATATAAATTTGTACACGACACATTTAATAAATGGGGAAAAATTTTTAACACAAATATGATCCGTTTAATAAGCGGGTAATATGACACAATTTGTTTAACTCGTTTAATTTTAAAAAAATTATATTAATAAATTTTAATATTTTATTTTTTTTATTGTTAATTGCACTTACCTTAAAAAAGAGGAATTTTTAGTCAAATTTCATAAAAATAAAACTTAAAAGTTTAAAAAAAGAAGTAAGAGGTCATTGTATTTTATAGACAATTTAACCCTCTTCATCTCCCCTTATTTTCTAATATGGGACAAAAATAAAAGACATTGGTTTGTCTTTGTCTTTGAAGTTCTCCTCATCTCCTTTCTTTTGTCTTTGAATTAGTATTTTATTTATTTCTTTTTTATTGATTTATTCACTTCTTTTTTTTTTGTTAATTTTTTGAAATAATTATAAATTTATTATTATATTAATTTTATTTAAACGGGTAAACGTGATAAACTGTTTGATATGTCTCACCCGAACACGATTCATTTATTAAACGTGTTTAGCGTGTCAATCCGTTTATCACCCAAATCTATTAAGATCTCACTAAAATTTGTTTAATTCGTATCGATTAATTATGTTGTGTCAAATTTTGACAGCCCAAACAATGGGTGATTACAGGACGAGAACACATTACTATGATGTAATCAGTTTCTCCTGTGGGGGGAAAAAATTAACTTGTCAAATGTCGCGTAAAATATGGTATTATATTATAAATGATCTTTAACTCATGTCTCTTTAACTTTGAATTGTCTCGTATTAAACCTTAAACTATGTAAAATGTAGTAATTAGTCCTTTCCATTCGGTTTGCCATTTAAACAAATGGAAAATAAAATTCCATGAAACTTTTTTCAAGTTTTCCTTTTTCCTAATCGTTTACGAAACCCAACAGTGGACAAAAGGGTTAGCCACACTGAAGAAAAGATAATTAAAAAAAAAAATGGTTAGCCACACTGAGGAAACTAACGTAATTGATCAAGGTATGCACAACATTGATAGCCACTCGATTTTAGCTTGCCTCAAATGAGTTTATTATGCCTATTTTACTGAGGTTAGTGGTTGGTCTAATGACCATCACCTCTACTTTTAGATTTTAAGGTTACGGGTTTGAATCTCATCGCTCCCTTCTCTATAGTAATGTTGATTAAAAAAAAGAGCAATGTTATGTTAGCTAAATTATTTATCAAATTTTGTATATCAAATCAATGTGGATGGTTAGATCAGTAATTTCATAAAATATTCAATGTATAATATCACTTGCCATAGGCATAGGGGATCACTTTACTTACAAGTCCGGGCACCAAATTAGAGTGCAGTGAAAGTGTGTTGGAGCCATAACCCACAGGTCCGACGATCCATTGACAGAATAATTTTCCAGAGCATTGAAAGCTTAAATCTTCTTAACATCCTTGGGGTGAAAAGTTGGGCTTTTGACAATATAAATATCTACGGTTGAACCTGTTCATTTGAAGTCCTTCTACTTGTTTTGAAAGGTCTTCATTCGTGTGCCTCAAATTATTCACCTCCTCTCTGGCATTGGCAACCATATCACTGTGCAGCAGATGAAGCCATACATGTTCAGATGAATCTAACCAATTACATGCACATTCACAAATTCGAACATGTTTGGATATTTGAATTATCAATTCCATTTTCCTCTCTCTCTCCCCTATTTATTCTTCTTATACAAACTATCTATTAGAGTGATATGAAACAAAATTAATATAAGATCAAACAATTTATTTTCTTTTCAAATATGTGAAGATTTGATTTGATTTTTTCATCTCTCTCTTATTTTCTCTCACTGTTACTCTCTCTCTCCTTAATCTCTCTTTGTATCAACATTACAATAACATGATTATATTTATACCAATCAGTTATAATTGTTTTATAATACACCAAACAGTTATTCATGTATTTTGATAAACAAAAATGCGTTTAGAATCAAATAAATTTCATTAATATAGTTTAACTCAATTAAGTCTAAATTTTTATACACTATATCAATCAAACATGGCTTCCTACACTCCAAGAAGAATATACATGATCATCAGCTTCATTGTCGTGATCATCACTATCATACTCTTCTTCTCGCTGCACAGTTTGAGTTCATCAAACAAAGGGGAAATGATGACTGGTGGAGGCTACGAGCTATCAAGAATGGAGCATTGTGTTGGACTCTTCTTTGATCCTCCAAGATGGCTCTCTGATGATGAACGCATGAAGAATAAGGTGGACAAGAATCTTTATAGAGATATGTTTGGTGCAATTGGCGAGATACAAAACAAATGGGACAAATTACTTATTAATTATATTGAAGCCTTAAAAAAAGTTCCTCGATTTAAGAACACAAACGATCTAAAATGAGCTCCTTCATCGACATCATCCAATTCGTGATTTCACCTACCAAGTGTAATTCAAAGTGCCGTATGTTGATTTTTTTTTTTGTAGTCTAGAACTCGGATTCATTCGTGAATCTTGTTTTCTTGTATAGAGATATCATATTTACTAATCTTATGAAATATTTAAAGTCATTAGAGGCGATATTTCAATAGTTTTGTAATGTTGAATATGAAACGTTATTTCGATAGTTTTCAACCATCCTTTTGACATCATTGTAATGGTTATCTCATCAAACATCCAGATACACAAACTTAGACATATTTTGATTAATGAAAAATTTGGTTTTATTAGGATGATTTTGATTTCACAATATAGTTTCATCAATAACTTACCCTTAGCTTTCTATATAAAACAAGATGTCACCACTATAGTTTCATCATCTATTCTTATTTAACAGAAGAGTTGGTCTCTAAGCCAGCACATGTAACTCAATTTAATGAAATTGAATATTAATCAGGTGTTAGCTTGACAAATTTTTTAATTGAAAGTCAATTTGAAGAAGTTGAATATTAATTTGATAAAATTGAATGTATATTTGGCCTTAATTTTATAAAATTGACTATTAATTTGATGTCAATTTGATAAAATTTATATTAACTAGTTAAAATTAAATATGAATTTGATAAGATTGAAACAATTAAATATTAATTAGATAAAATTAAAAATTATTTTGACATAACTTAAGCTTAATTTCGTGTTGATTTGATGGAATTGAATGCTAATTTAGTGTTAAATTAGTAAAATTATTTTAATTTGATATTAATTTAATAAAATTTAATGTTAATTTAAAAATTCAATGTTAAGTTGACGAGATTGAAAGTTGATTTGAGAAAACAAAATATTAATTTGGTTAAATTGAAGGGTAATTTTTTTTTCATTTAATGAAATAGAATAGTGTGTTAATTTGATAAATTAAAATAATGAGAGAATTATATTCAAGCTTTCTAAGATTTGTCACTTAATTATTTATGTCCCTTGACATTTGAAATATTACATACAAACTCTCTAAAATTTGTGCGCACGTAACACTCAGACCTCTGCCGTCAATGTCAGTTAAAATATGCATTAGTAAATTATATTAAGGTTATGTGCGTACAAATTTTAGGTGTTTGCGTGTAATATTTTAAATTTTAGAGGTTTAAGTAATTAAATAACAAATTTTAGGGGTCTAGATGTAATTCTTATTTAATTAGCATTAAAGCCGTGCCTGACCCATTTATCAGGTTCACCCACCCATAAAAATCGCTCTATATATACCTCCCAAGTCCCAACGGGAAAAAAATATTCGCCTTTGTCTCTCTCTTTTTGAATTTCTCTCTCTCTCCCTCTCTTTGAATTTCTCTCTTTCTCTGAAACTCTCTTCCTCACAAGTGGTCGAAGGCTATCAGATTTGATCTCGCCTTCTTCGTAGAGACCGCCGCGGTAGCAATTACTATTCCTCCGATTAAACACATACCCACCCCCGTCGCCGCCACTACAAAACCCATAACCACCGCGGCCACCTCTCGTCGACGAGGGCTCCGTTGGGTCCAGTGACATCGATGGCCTTGGTCTGTTCACCCTCATGAATAACCAGCAATTCTATCTCTTGGCAATTCTATCTCTTGGCCTTCATAGAGAGTTCGAAGGCCATCGGATTTGAGCTACGATTTGGGGACGAAGAGATCTTTGCCTTCTTCGTAGGGTCTCTGGTCGTTGAAGCGGACCACCTTGACAATGATCTAGGTTTTCCTCCTCGAAAGAAACTGTTCTGCCGCAATTGCCAAATTATTTATAGAGATGTTCTGCTCGCTCGGCTTTATTTATCTGTTGCTTTCTCTAATGGTCCTAACTTGTTTGAAAGGTGAGTGGATTAAAGATTTCTAAAATCTTTGGTCATCTGTTGTTCCTTTTTTTTAGGGTTATTAATTGATCTTTTCCTATTATATTGGATTCTTAGGGTTTCGTTCTTGTGTTCAATCGCCTATGTTTCTTTGTCTTGGGTTTTTGTATAAGTCGAGTAATGTTTAGTTAACTCCGAAAGGTGAAGAATCCTCAGGATATTGTTGACTTCTTGTTCTTAAAAAGAATTTTTACAAGGAATTTTAATTGCATTGTAATGTGGGCTAAATGTAATGAGGATTTGATTTCTCTGGATTGTCAAATTATGGCCAAGTGCGAAGAAGTACTTGAGATTTGAAAGATATCATTTAATGGAGCCGAAATTTTTTTATTCGAAGTTACTATCTGTGTCTAAGTGTTCAGAGAGGATGCTTTCCAGCCCTTTGTGTAAAGGAATGTGATTGGCGTCAAAGTCTCTCTACAGCTCTGTTGTTACAAGGGTAATTTTATTTTAGGCTTATTAATTGATCTTTTTCTATTAAATTTGATTCTTAGGGTTTTGTTCTTGTGTTCAACGGCCTTCAGTGTTTAAATATTTCTATTTTCTTGAAAACAAGAATTGGTTGTTGATCTCTTATCCATAAGTAAAGTGCTGGTTGGCCATTCATTTTTCTTGGTCGTATTGAGGTTAAAGTGATAATCTTCTGGATATACATCATGTACAAAGAGGGAGTTTCATCCCAACTAACACATCACATCGGCTTTTCATGTAACTCGTGATGTTGTAATCTTGTAACTAGCAAAACATGAATGATAATTGCGGTTCAGCTTTAAAAAAAATAAAATAAGTAAAGTGTTGGTTTCTTATGCTTTTCCCTTTCTTGCGGTGTCAACTCATTTATTTTTGCTAATATTTTTGTTTCTTGAACTTCTTTTTGCTAATTGTTGTGTTTCTTGAATTTATTTTTGCTGATTAGTTTTTTTCTTAAATTGAGATTTGTGCCTTTTCCTCTCCTTTTTTTTTTTCCAAAAGAGATGTTTCAATCACTGTTAAAAAAATAATAATAAGAAATAGACTATGGTATTTGTGGACCATTTTATTAATGCTTGCCTTTTCAAGGAGAGCCAAATTGGTTCCATACTGTGATGATTGCATGTTACTAACTTAGCTGGCTAATGTCATAATAGAGGTTCTTGATGGAGTTGTTTATCGCCCATTAAGCAGCATATTCTAAGATGTAGAGGCCTTAGAGATATGGAAAACTTTTTATATGCGAATCTTACTCTTTGGATCTTTTAAGCTGAATCCTCATTGTTTGTTTTTTGAATCCCAGTGTTGTGATTGTGTGAGGTTTCAGCCAACTTTTTCTTTGTAGTCAGAGTTTTTTATGTTGTTTTTAACTAACATTTATTCTTTTTTTTTGTTGATCATGTTTTATGATATTGATTTATGTCTTTGAGACTATCTTGACTTGTAGTTACATGCTGCACTCAAACTGCCAACACTTCCAAAAACATTGCAATGATTAATCTGCCAAGAGAAGTTTGAAAAGTCCCATGCCTATAGTCTTGATAAAAATGTTTGTTTCTTTTTTCTTTCATTTCTACCTATCCGAGTTGCTAGGGCTGTTATCAACTTTCCCTGCAATGATTTTACATATCGTTTTGACTAACATAATCTCTTTTATTTTGGTTATTTGATTTTCCATTTTTCTCTTTCAGCCACTTCCATTTTGTTCATGAGTTTGTTACAATATTGATAGATTCTGGCATTTTGTTATTTGGAGTATTGCCATGGTTTTGTAAGGTAAGTGGCTCTTGTTGTGTTTTGGTGACCTCTTTTTTTTTTTTTCCCCTCAAAATACTTCCTAAGTACTTCATGTCATCTGATTTTTCATATATATAAGGGGGTTGGGGAGTATGTGGTTTTGACAAACATGCATGAATTACTTAATGTTTCTACATGTAAAGTTTTTATTTGAATCATTTTCTGAAGGGAATGTGTGGTTTTTGAATTATACCTTATGATTTAGATTTCAAGGGATTTCAAATAAGAAAAGATAATTGTTTTTTTGAATTATATCCGGTCGTCCGTTGACCATTGGTTAGGATGCCAGTATCAATAGGTCGACTAGTCCTGCCAACCGTTAAGTCCATTTATTCAAAATTCATATTTTTCGGGTTTCTTTTTCCACTTTTGTGACCATGTCTTTAATAATATTTACCTTTCTTGATCATTCCTAAAGTATTTAAAGAGTCCTGAGGGCATTAACTTGTAGCACTAGTTTTGGATACAGTAAACTCTTAACATTTTCATGTAATAAATATCATGAATACTTACAAGTTATATTTAGTTATATCACTTGGGGAGGGCAATTTAGCAATCTTGAGCTAAATATGAGCTCGTGCATGACTCATTTCATTCTTGTACAAGTGTTGTAGCTCGTGTGTCATTTCTTACATTGCGTTATGTGCAAACGAAAGTAAACTTGTATGTCTTGTGGGCATAGTTATCAAATCGTGTATCGGAAGACGTATCGTAAGATACAAATATTGTATCGTATCGTGTATCGTATCGTGTATCGTAAGATACGATGCAATTTTAAATAAATAATAATAAAAAAGTCATACACTCATAAAAAATATAGCATTTCATTAATACTCCACCAACTATTCAAGTTATCAACATAATCCACTACTATTATAATGCAAAGTTCACAACCATAGTTCACTAATTCAAACTTTAAACACCAAAGAGACTTCTAATCCAAATTTCTAACATCCATTTTGAACTCAATCTTCAACTTCAATTGAAAATGCATCATCATCATCATCATTGTGATCGGATGCCAACAAGTCTTCACTTCCTTTATCATCTTCAACTTCTTGTATTTGTTCATCCTCATCCTCATCCTCATCTTCAAGTTGAACTATTTGCTTTCCTTTTTTCTTGTATAAAATAAGATTTCTAGGCCCTACAAAGCAACCAATACAAAATATAAAAAAAATAAAATTCAAAGTAATGGAGAAGAAGAAAAAACAACCACTACATTTTAATTACCTCTCTTTCTCTTTTTGCTAGTCCTTTCTTGAACCCCAAAACATTCATCAACATTCATCCAAGTAGTGTCCTCAGGAAGGAGTGCATCTTTTTTTTCAGTGATCCACTCATCATCAGATTCCATATCTGAGAGAGAAATAGGATCATAGGAATCACCCTCTAGTATTCTCTTTTGGTGTCTTGCCTCCAATCGAAGATTGTACTTCACAAACACAAGTGCACTTAATCTCTGTTGCTCTAATCGATTTCTCCTCTTAGAGTGCACCTGGTCAAATGTACTCCAATTCCTCTCACATCCAGTGGCACTACAAGTCAAGCTAAGGACGCGGATAGCAAGTTGTTGCAACTCTGGACAACATCCTCCAAATGATTCCCACCACAAGGCTATAAAAAATTACAATAGAATACTCCATTAACTAACTTAAGCAGTTGCATTCAAATAACTAACTTAAGTTAAGTTACCACTAACCAGGTTGTTTCTTCTTCCTCATTTGGATTGTCATGTCCATTCCAAACATCAAATCAGCATTATGAAAGATATCTAATTGTTTATCAACTTTTTCTCTCATAATAGGACTTGGGCACATTCTCTGAATAGTCTGATATAGTCCCATCTTTATCTCATAGTCCGCACTACCGGTGTAATGATCACCACCCATAGCGATCGCCACCCACAGTCGATCACTCGTCGTTGATGGCTGAAGAGAAACCAGAGACCTCCGAGTCTGACTAGCGAAGGGCGAATATGTGAGAAATGAGGGATTTTTTTTTTTTTTTTGTAACCCTAACCATTGAAACGACGTCGTTTCAGTGGTTATAGGGATTAAAAAAAAAATCAGAGCACAAAACGACGTCGTTGATAAAAAAAAAATAAAAAAAAAAAATTGCACGTATCGTGCGTATCGTACCGATACGTATCGTATCGTAAAAACGTATCGTGTATCGGACGATACAACGCAAAATCGATACATAACTACGATCTGTATCGTTTTAGGGTTGTATCGTAACGTATCGTACGATACGTATCGCGTATCGTACGATACTAACAACTATGCTTGTGGGGTTTATGTTAGTGTACTGATTCAAGTGGATGAAAACTAAATACATAATGTTGTTCTATATATGCGTATTATTTCAGCTGGTTTTATTGATTTGCATGTTTTCTTAATGGTATGGATCAAGTTGATTTTAAAAAAAGAATTGAGGTTTTGATGAGAAAGAGGTTTTGGGGTACAACCACTAGCACTAGGTAGTATATTAATATGAGGGGCATTGCTCCACTAATGGAGATATAAGGTACCGGTGCGGGCGGGTGCACAAGGAAAAGAAAAGTGGGGTAGGTTTAAAGCTAAACTCTTAAATGATTTGCGTAGTGTTATGCTTGGTCCATACTTGTTTCATAATGTTTTCTATTTTTATGTGTTGTGTACCCTCACTAAGCCCATAGTTAGCTGATCTTCCCTATAGATGTTCCTCTTAGATGTCTGAGATAGAGAAGGATCCACTATGTTTTAACTTGGAAGATAAAGAGTCAGAGAGTGAGGAAAAAGTGTAAAGATTATGATCTGCATCATATACGAGGGTTTCCAAAACACTGATTGTATATGAGCATTTTGCAAGTTACAAATTCTCTAAAATGTAGTTTTTTTTCTTTATAGTTATTATTTACAACTATTGTATGTGTTTGGATAAGGATGGTAATATTGTATTCATGTCCTAGCTTGAGAAGGTGGGGTTGATCCTTCCGGCATGGGGTGTGATAAAATTGTATATGATGATTAGTGTCTGTGTGTGTGTGTGTGTGTGCGTTTTAATGTGTTATTGTGTTTGCATTTGTGTTTGTTTAATAGTGTGTTTTGGTAAATTAGTATCTGTGTTTATGGTCTATTATTGTTTGCATGTATATGTATTTTGGTGAATTAATGTGTGTTTGTGTTTAGGTGTATTAATGTGTTTATTTTTTGGTGTATTAGTGTATATTAATAGAGTGTGTGAGAGGGTGTATTAGTGTGTGTAATATTGGTGTCTGTTTTTTTAATATATTATGTTTTTTTGTGTGTATTAGTGTTTGTTAAAACAGTGTGTCAGTGTGTATGTATTTTGGTATATTAGTGTGTGTATTTTTTTCGTGTATTAGATTATGTGTTAATATTGTGATTATGTGTGTTTGTTTTTGTATAGTGTGCAAACGTGTGCTTGTATTTGTGTACTAATTTATTTTTTTTTTTTACATATTTGGTGTATTAGTGTGCATGTTAATACAATGTGTGCTTGGTGTATTTATTTGTGTTTTTGTGTATTCATTTGTTTGTTTTTAACGTGTACTAGCATTTGTGTTTTTGTGTACTATCATTTGTATATGTGTTTTTGTGTATTAGTAGTTATAATATGAACGACTAACCTACTACAACTACTCTGTTGCCATATTTGCTTACATTATTTTATTTCTTAAATTTTTTTGCTATGACTCGATGTTTAATATTGCTTATTGAGTGTTGTATTACCTTAAAACGATGGAGGAAAGACCAACTTATTGAAATTTAGGAGGCTTATAAAGTAGTAATCCAAGCAGTTACAAATTTACCATTAGGTGAGTTTGTAACAGTTATTTGCTTGAGTATTTATATGTTATTGCTATAACTCAATGTCTGCTATAGTTTATTGTGCGTAGTACCTTTAGATGGTGGAGGAAGATCAAACTATTGAAATTTGGGAG
>CAUOFW020001785.1:0-70726 GCA_963454935.2 Ilex paraguariensis
AGTCGTTTTCTTCAGCATAAGGCTCCCTTACAGGTCTTATTTCCTGAGCGGACCTTTTTCCGGTCCCCCCTCGTGTTTTTGGATGCACATGTTTTGTTCAGGATCGGTCTCCTACTCGTCATAAACTTGATGATAAAGCGATTCGTTGTATCTTTGTGGGCTATTGTCATCAATCTAAGGGGTATCGATGTTATGATCCTATTAGGCGTCGTATGTATCACAGTCTAGATGTTACCTTTCTTGAGCATATTCCTTATTTTCCTTTCAGTCCTTTGTCTGCCCCTCCAGTTGATGATACTCCCTTTGATTTTCCATTACCACAAGAGTCAGAGTCATTGATCACTATCCCTACAGGGTCATCCGTTTTTCCTCCAAAGGAGTCACTCATCCCTGTCAGTACAGAGTTACCAGTCTCTCTTCCTTTGCAGGTGTATGCTCGTTGTCCTCGCTCTCATCACCCTGCTGATATCCCCTCTACCTCAGGCGATGCAGGTAATACTTCTCAGTTTGTTGAGCATATTGATGCACCTGTTGTTAGTACTGATGAGATTACAGGTGCTGAGCCAGTTACTTTACCTGATAAGATATTATCAGTAGAGGATGGTGATTTAGGGCGTCGTTATCCAAGGCGTGATCGCCGTCCAGTTGATCGATATGGTTGGACCGCCAAGATTTTATATCCGATCTCTGCTTATGTTTCTTATGGTAATCTGTCTCCCACATTTCGAGCTTATACTATGGCCTTATCAGATACGCTGGTTCCTCGCTCTATTTCGGAAGCTATGCGGGAGCCCCAGTGGGTTCTTGCCATGCAGACAGAGATGGACGCTCTTCAGCGTAATCATACATGGGATCTTGTCTCCTTACCTTCAGGGGTGAAGCCTGTTGGCTGTCGCTGGGTTTACACCCTGAAGTTTCTTGCAGATGGTACTATTGATCGTTACAAGGCTAGACTTTTGGCGAAGGGCTTTACTCAGGTACCAGGTCGTGATTTTGGTGCTACATTTGCCCCGTGGCAAAATTGACTACTGTTCGGTTAATTATTTCTCTGGCTGCGGAGTACTCTTGGCCTCTTCATCAATTAAATGTGAAGAATGCGTTTCTTCACGGTGATCTGGACGAGATTATTTATATGGATGCACCACCGGGCTTTCGTGGTGAGGGGGAGTATGCTGGAAAGGTATGTCGACTGCGTAAGTCTCCTTATGGACTGAAACAGTCGCCACGAGCCTGGTTCTCTCGCTTCAGTGATGTAGTCATACGATTGGGGTTCACCAGGTGTCATTCTGATCATACCTGCTTTATTCGACGGAATACTTCTAGACAGTGTGTCATCCTTCTGGTATATGTTGATGATATTATTATTACTGGTGATGATGTTTTTGGGACTGCACAGGTCAAGATAGACCTTGGGAAGGCCTTCGATGTGAAGGATCTTGGATTTCTGCGATACTTTCTTGGGATTGAGGTTGCCCGTAGAAGCAGAGGTATTGTTCTTTCTCAGAGAAAGTATGTTTTGGATCTTCTTTCAGACACTGGGATGTTGGGGTGCAAACCGGCATCATCACCCATGATTCAAACCTGAAGCTTACTGCTGAAGGTGAGGAGTTGAAAGATCCGACAGTTTATCAAAGATTGGTAGGTAGACTTATCTACTTAGCCAATACTAAGCCGGACATTTCATTCGCAGTCAGCCGAGTTAGTCAATTCATGCATAGGCCATGTCAGCCTCATCTTGATGCAGTTTATCATATTCTTCGGTACCTCAAGTCTTGTCCTGGACTTGGGCTATTTTATGCATCACGATCTCAGACCGGTTCTCTAGCCTGTTATTCAGATTCAGATTATGGGGGAGCATGTGATGGTCGATCTACTACGGGTTTCTGTACTTTTCGAGGGACTCATCTTATCTCTTGGAAGAGCAAGAAGCAGACAGTTGTCTCCCGCTCGTCCGCAGAGGCAGAGTATCGGGCATTGGCACTGGGCACATGTGAGATTATCTGGCTACGATCGATTCTTGACGAGTTGGGTTTTTCAGTGACCTCTCCATCCACATTATATTGTGATAATCAATCTGCTATTCAGCTCGCTTCTGACTCTGTACTACATGAGAGAACGAAGCATATAGAGATCGATGTTCACTTTCTTCGGGAGAAGGTCAGCAGTGGTCTTGTTACTCCATCGTTTGTGGGGACCAGTGATCAAGTTGCTGATGTTTTTACCAAACCTGTCACTCTGTCTATTCTTCGGGACTCCGTTGTCAAGCTTGACTTAGTTGACATTTTTGGCGCCTAGCTTGGGGGGGAGTGTTGGAGTATAGATAGTCTAGTTTATTAGGATTTCTTTTCCCTTTTTTACCCTTACTATGATTTTTATATTTTGCCTAAACTACAAGGATGTTTAAGTCACTCTGTATTATTTTTGGATATATATACGGGGCTCTACTCTTAATTTGAGAATCCCTTTTCACTTACGTTTATTCCAAGTCACCAAAGCAATAGATAGATTAAATTAAGGATTGAAGAAGGTAATTGGAATGAGCTTTTGATATGAGTCAAGAGAACCATAACAGAGCAGAGATTGCAATTACTTCTAATTGGAGGGCCGAAATTGTCATTTGAATTCAGATCGTTTTGATTTGGGATATTAGAGAATTGAGGATGAAGAAAATAAATACAATTTGATTTACTTTTGAAAGTATTTTCTTATTTTTATTTTATAATTTACACTTTTGATGACCTAATCTTTTGTTTTTTTTTACAGTTAAAAAATTTGTTCTTAACTTTAAAACAATGAAACAAAGAATACACATACTTATGTGGTTCACTAAATTGCTACAGCAGCTCTCTAAGAC
The DNA here is from genome assembly GCA_963454935.2 of Ilex paraguariensis. NCBI lineage: Eukaryota > Viridiplantae > Streptophyta > Magnoliopsida > Aquifoliales > Aquifoliaceae > Ilex > Ilex paraguariensis. Next base: position 2,855 of record CAUOFW020001785.1, read on the forward strand.
TTCAATGTACAAGTACCTACACCAAAACATCGTGAAGGATTAAGTGAATTTAATGAAAGGTAATAACACAAGACAATTCACTGAATGGTTTTGACTTTACCAAAGGAGTATGAAATTAATAAGGTGTAACTGCTTGAGCATTGAGTGTTTTGCCGCTTGAAGAAGTATGTGAGAGTATCAATGTTGAGCAGAAGTGGAGTTGAAACAACCAAGAACACATCCCCCTTTCCTTAGCAGGGCTTGAAGGGCTGGACGGTTTTCCTTTCCTGTTCAGTATTTTAATTCCAAGCCGAAATAGGAAAAGCTTATGTTCACTGTATCACAGTCTCAATTCAGTTACAAGTTACAACTCATGTATTATTATCATTTGAGAACTTTAATCCTTATAACATTACATATTATTCAATATACATTGAAAATTTCTCAATGTATATATCGTACCACGAGGACAGGTCATTAAACTTTTGGGTGTGGTAAATATGAGTCCTCGACTATCCCAACAATATTAGTGTGTCACTTCATGGGTATAGGATGTTGTGTAAATTTCTTCTTTTCTTCTTTGTAGGGGCTTCTAGCATTGACATCAACAGCACTGGAATGGCATTGGATTCCTACAAAGAGAGCCAGCTCCTCTTCATCACTCTTTTTGTCTCTCTACATGATTTCACTAGGTCAAGGTGCATATAACCCTTCCTTACAAGCCTTTGGAGCAGATCAACTTGAAAATGAAGAGGAACTGCCTTGCTGCAAGAGTTACCAGAATTCTGACAAGAAGTCTTTGTTCTTCCACTGGTGGTATTTTGGTATATGTAGTGGCTGCCTTCTAGGGATCTCGTTCACGTCATATATCCAAGACACAATAGGATAGGGATTGGGATTTGCCATTCCTACAATAGCAATGTCTGCATCAATTGTAATTTTTTCTTGTGGGAGCAGATTTTATACGTATAAACAAGAAAAGAGTTTTGATATTAAGTCACTTGAAAACATAGTTCGAGCCATTAAAGCAACTGCATCGAGAATTATAAATGGTGGAATCAAGATATCAACTAGGAAATCTGAAGTGGTGGAGCTGGAGTAAGTTTTCTCAATTGATTTTGAAGAAGGATTGATTACAATGTTGAACTGATTTAGTACTAATGACAGGGTTTATTATTTAACAGGCTTGAAGAAAGTGGCCTTTGTCATCAAGACATTGATGGAATTGAGGGCTTGGATAAGAACTCGGATGATGGAATTGAAATTGCGAAAGTAGTGCTTCGTCTGCTGCCAATATGGACAATGCTTCTAATGTTTGCTGTCATATTCCAACAGCCCGCTACATTCTTCACTAAACAAGGTACGACAATGAAGAGGAACATAGGTAGCAACTTCAAGATCCCACCAGCAACACTACAGAGTGCAATCACCGTGTCTGTAATTCTCTCAATGCCTTTATATAGAATGCTCTTCATCCCACTCACTCGTCTAATCACACGTAGTGAGAAAGGTATCAGTGTGATGCAGAGGATGGGTATTGGAATGTTTCTGTCAGTTGTTGCGATGTCTATAGCAGCCATCGTTGAAACAGAGAGGCTTGCAATTAGTAGAAAGATGGGGATTTCAGGATCAAATTCAGAAACAGTACCATTAAGCATCTTCTGGTTGTTACCTCAATACATTCTCTTGGGCATTTCTGATGTTTTCACAGTTGTGGGGATGCAAGAGTTCTTTTATACAGAAGTTCCTGTAAAGATGAGGACAATGGGAATAGCTCTATACACTAGTGTTTTTGGGTTAGGAAGCTTTTTAAGTGCATTTCTTATCTCTGTCATCGAATTTACGACGAGTTCAAGAGGAGGAGGAAGACAGAGCTGGTTCTCTGATGATATGACAGAAGCCAGCTTAGATAAGTATTACTGGCTTCTAGCCTTGTTAAGTGCATTAAGCTTGGTAATGTTCATAATTTTGTGCAGATTCCACAAGAGTAAGACATGATATGATGGCTAATTTCTGTGAAAGAAAGCGTATATAAGCTTCAGTATTATTGTTGATGAAAAGTGGGTTGGATGGTTACCTATAAACTGTTGATGGCTTTTTCCATGGTTTGCAGGATTAGAAAACTAATCAAAGGGCCACCAGTTTGCCCGTAGAGGTATTCCGATGCTAAAGTTAGTAAGGGTAAAGTATGTAAGTGATGTAAATATATATTATGCAGTGGTAGTCTCGCAAGTTTATAATAAGAGAGATTATATGTGTTTGGAGGTAAGCCGTCTTGCAAGAATTAATCTCTCATTGGAAAATATAATGTCCTATTGTAGTACATGGTCTTCACTTGGATCTACCAGTAAGTAGTGAAGGTTCATCCTTTATCATAATTTCTTTTTCTTCTTATATTTTTTACCATTTTCCTGCTAAAATGTTGATGAGGTGTGATATAAAAATAGTTGTCTTACATGTTTCTTGTAAAAAATAACAAAAAAATACAAGAAAGTTGTGATTCATAAATAATTTCATATTTTATCCTTATTTTTCTTAAAATATTTTATTAGTTATTAATTTAAAAAATCTTTGTAAGAATTTGGTTAACCATATAATTTAATCCAAACACCTTCGCATTGGTGCTTGCCCAAGAATTAGGTTATGAGCTTTTTAAAATTTTTTTTTTTTAATTATAATACATATATTTTTTTTCTTTAGACTGATTTAATATAATTAAGTGTAAGTTAAATAATAATAAAAAATTCTTGTAACCTTCTTTTCTTTTAAATAATAGAATGATTTTTTTTTTTTAAAAATTTTTACGCAAATTTTTCATGTTAATCAAATATATATATGAAAATATAATTTTTATAATATTTTTTCCTTTCACTTTAATTTCTACCATTTTCATGTTCTGGTTTTTTCTCCCTAACCGTACAGACGCTTAACAAAACTCACCCTAATACGGACAACACCTGCCACGCCCATCGAATGGGCTCTCATCTCCATGATCACCGCCATGGAAACCAATCTTAATATCAGCATTGGAAAATCATCATTCCTCGTGAATATGAAATGTGATACAGATGCCCATTTTTGAATTGCCCATGGCATCAGGAAGGGTATTAGATAACAAACCATAGGTGAGATGGGTTTTATGGGCTGGCCATCTTGGGTTGCCATCTAAGAAAGTGTAAAGAGATACTGTATGGAAGTAGTTATTGCCATGGTGGTGTCTTTTCTTGCCTGCTCGCATGGAGTTGGTAACCAAATTCATTGAGGTACTTTTTATGCTCATTGTCCACTTTTTTTTTTAGGCAAGGCGTGTTCGAATTAATTTATGCACAATTCAACTAATTTTTTCTTGGATCCAATCAAATGTAGGTCATTAATGTCGAGACTGTAGTATTTGATGAGTCCAAATCTAACCGAGTCAGACCTAATAAATCAAGTAAGTCAAAGTCAGTTAAAAGACAGGTCAAGACCAGTTCGTAAATTTGACTCAACCCAAGATTTGAAGAGTCTAAGAAAAATTAGAGCACGCGAAGAGCAATTATTGGGATACTCACTCTCGAAAATTAAGACAACATTTTATGACACTTACTTTTTTGTAGCTACCTGGAGAATTAGTAATTTGTTCTCACATGACCGCCTTAACCAAGGCTTTATGCCTATAAATTGTAAGTTCTCTCTATATGAGAGGGCATCTCTTAATCTATCTCTACACACCTTATACATAACTTTTCTCTTTCATAACTATTGTAACTCTCTCGGAACTAATCAGTATTCTCTCTCTTGTTTACCTTACTTTATCAATAAAGGTCTCTCGGTCACTGTTGTCATTTCTCGAAGTGGTGTAGGTCATTCTAACTAAATCACTATACATCTGTGTGTTAACTCGATATTTATATTATTACCATTGATTGCTCTATTAATTGTCTATTCATTACACTTTATCACACACTCGATTATTGATCTTGTATGAGATTATTTTGTACATTATCAGTATTTATGGGAAATAAATATTTCATGATCTGATTCCAAGAGTTACTAAGATTTAAATTCAAAATGTTTGAATTTATAATTCGTTTATATTATCACTTGACCGGGCGACTCTTATGACACCTTGCAAATGCTTGATAAAGTCGAAAGGAGAGGGTTTTTTGACCTTTTTTTTGGCTCTTCTACTTTTGCATGTTACATTACAAGAGAGAGTAGAAAGAGGAGGAAGATGAATGGAAAGAGCTTAGAAATTATAGGTGCCATGACCGGGCGACTCTTATGACACCTTGCAAATGCTTGATAAAGTCGAAAGGAGAGGGTTTTTTGACCCTTTTTTTGGCTTTTCTACTTTTGCATGCTACATTACAAGAGAGAGTAGAAAGAGGAGGAAGATTAATGGAAAAAGCTTAGAAATTATAGGTGCCATGACCGGGCGACTCTTATGACACCTTGCAAATGCTTGATAAAGTCGAAAGGAGAGGGTTTTTTGACCCTTTTTTTGGCTTTTCTACTTTTGCATGTTACATTACAAGAGAGAGTAGAAAGAGGAGGAAGATGAATGGAAAGAGCTTAGAAATTATAGGTGCCATGACCGGGCTTGTGAGTTCATGATGTTTACGTTACGTTGTCCTTTCAACTATTGATTTCTCATATTATTCCCTCAGTTACCTACATTGGTTTTATGCTGTCCAAAACGCAAATTTCCATTATTTTTTGGACTATAAATGTCAACATCTTGGAGAAAAATGAAACAAAATCACTCGGTTCAATAGATAAAGTGAAACAAATTTCTAACGGATGGTAATCTTTGGGGCAATATGAAACTCATAAAAGTAGTTGAATGCAAAATATGAGAAAAATGATGTTTGAGAGGATAAAGTGACACAAAGCTCATAGTTTGAGGGAACAAAATGTAATTAACCCAAAGACTATATTGACGCTGAAAGTTAGGCAGTTTCCAAGTTTTTTTTTTCGTCCAGTTCTTTCCATGGAAATGCGGCTTTTACTTGGTCCACAGAATCAATCAATGCATAATTGGCGATTTTCTTAAAAAGTTAAGTACTTAATTCTCAAAGCAGAAAGTGTTCAACGGTTTAACCTTTTATAATTAAGTTAACTTATTTTTCAGATATTAGCTTTGTAATTATCAAACAACGTGATTTAATGCAGTATGTAAATTTCAGTGGGCAAACAGTCCACGAATTAGAAATTTAGCATTCAGTTTTCAATATTCAACTTTCAATTTTATCAAACACCACTTTAGTACTATACAGTTAACACATGAAAATGTCATTTGCGTGTTTCGCGGAAAGAGGGTTTGTGTTAACGATGAGGTTCTCAATGAAATAATATTTTTAAATTTTGTAACTTGAGTCGTACTTAATTTATATCTAATCCATTTATAATATGGTCGGTATCGTCAATGGGTTGTACTTAGTCCGATTCATATTGTGCTTAGTTTATTTCGTATTAATCGATTTATTAAGTGAATTTGACGGTCACCAAATTATGATTTGTCTATTAAGACTAAAATTTTGTGTTTGTTTCGTGTCAGATTAGTGAATCGTACGGATGATTGTCAACCATTAAAAATTATGATAAGTATAAGTATGTCGAAGTTGATCGACAATCATAAATCTTGTGTTTGATTGATTTATATCTATTAATTATGAAAGATTTTACAAGTATTAAAATTTTTATCGAAAGATACGATACTGAGAAATCACTTTTTAGGATCATATCTAGACGAAAAAAAATTGAATAGAAGCCTAGTAGAAGCAACTGATAACGTGTATTGACCAGTTTCGATTATGCGTGTAAAATGAATAAACCAATTATGGGCTACGTGTGTAACATACTTTTTCTTCTGCTTTGATTTCTCATCTTCGATTATGGATGTTTTAATAAATTTATTTAACGGTTTTAAATAGATTTATTAAACGACTGCTAATATTCTTCTCAAAATCATTTAGAGTGTACCGTATTTTGAGGCACGGGTTACCCCTAATATAAATTAATATTGGCTAACTCTTAAGATGATTTAGTGGTTGAGTCTGGTCAGAACTCTCAGGTTCAATCTTTTCTCACACCTTTAAAGACTAGCTATCCTTGTCCTTTTATGGACATGCTCTAATTCAGTACAATCTTCTTTAGCTACGGTGGTCGACCACTAAATTCGAGTGAATAGTTCACACAAGCCTGACAAGTCTGATAACCTTATAGGAAAAAAAAAAAAAAACTAATATTGCCTGATCTGAGAAGTCTTTCTAAGTTGAGAAAAACTTTTTCAAGGTTCAAAGTACCATCGGAGAAAAGGTCATTTATTAACATCTATTCAAAATTTCAAACTTAAAGAAAATCGTCAATTATAAATTAATTGTCTGTGGACCAAGAAAAAAACTCGGAAACAGCCAAACTTTCAGAGTCAATATAATTTTTGGATTAATTATATTGTCCCCTCAACCTATAAACTTTGTGTCATTTTATACCCTTAACCATCTTTGTTTCTCATATTTCACTTTTAACTATTGTTATTAGTTTCACTGTGTCCCAATGGTTAACATCCTTTAAAAATTTGACAAAAAGTTATTTCACTTTGTACCCCAAATTGAGTGATTTTGTTTCACTTTTTAACATTTGTCGTCTAAAAGATGATGAATGTTTGTGTTTTGCATAGCGTAAAACAGTGTAGGTAGTTGAGGGACTAATGTGAGAAAATCAAAAGTTGTGGGGCAAAGTAACATAAACATCATAGTTTGAACCTTTTTTTACCTATAAATAGAACTAGGACATATCATATGAGTAAACATATAAGCCAACAAGCACTCACAAAGCTCAACCATGGCAACTATAATTCCTAAGCTCTTTTCATTCATCTCCCTCCTCGTCCTACTCCTTCCTCTCCTTGCCTATGCAAAGGTTGAAGAACCAAAAAAGGGTGATAAAAAACCCTCACCTTTCGAATTTATCAAGCATTTGCAAGGGTGTCACAAGGGTGAAAAGGTTAAAGGGCTCAATGAGCTCAAAAAGTACCTTAACAAATTTGGTTACTTGAATTATCCTCACTCTGAAAATCAAACGACCCATGCCCACGATGACGATTTCGACAATTTCCTCCAGTCTGCCATCAAAACTTACCAACTGAATTATCATCTTAACGCCACCGGAAACTTGGATGGTCCGACAGTGTCAAAGATGGTGGTGCCTCGATGTGGGGTGGCTGATATCATCAATGGTACTAGTTCAATGCGAGCAGGCAAGAAAAGGCACCACCATGACAATGACAACACCTCCTTCCACACAGTCTCTCACTATACTTTCTTTGATAATAACCCAAGATGGGCCAGCTTTCCACCTCACATATGGATTTTTATCTAATACCCATCCTGATGCCATGGGTGCCGTGGCCCGGGCATTCGAAAAATGGGCTTCTGTATCACATTTCACATTCACGAGGACGGGTGATTTTGCCAATGCTGATATTAAGATTGGTTTCCATAGGGGTGATCATGGAGATGGGAATCCGTTCGATGGGCGTGGCGGGGTCTTGGCCCATTCCTGGCCACCAACTGATGGAAGGTTTCACTATGATGCAGATGAAGTGTGGTCCGTTGGGCCAGTGGCTAATGCTTTTGATTTGGAGACGGTTGCATTGCATGAAATTGGGCACCTTCTTGGACTTGGGCATAGCTCAGTCCAGGATGCAATAATGTTCTCAGGCATTCCTCCTGGAGTGACCAAAGGTTTGCATGGGGATGATATTGATGGAATTAAGGCTTTGTACAACGTTTGAGAAGTAATCATATATAAAGGTTGAACCTTATTTAGCTTGCATTGATTTTTGATGTTTCACATTATTAACTACCTTGGTTCTCAGCATAGGTCTATTTTTGCTTCAACAAATCAGAATGCTGTACCATTTCCATCTTCTAATAAGAAGAGTTATGTTCTTAAAAGGCTACTGTTGTAACTCAAAAGCTTCCTGCATTTTCACATTCTCCAATAATTCCAATCTGATCATTGTCTGAATCTGAAGTTAACTGAGCTTGAATATCCAACTGCTTCATCTCTGCCCCAAGCGGCCTGTACCCATTCTCGATTCCATTTGGGTCTTTTCTTTGAAGGTAATTAATCTATTTTTTGGTCGAGTAGTCATCAATACCGAGATTAGGATATTCATGAGAGATAAATCTCTCATAATTAGACCTCAGGAAATTATCAAGGTTCAAACTCAGGATATCTGAGTTTTTTTCCCTTGAACTACCTCGGTTAGATACAAAAAATTCTTCATCCAAAGCAAATAGATAGATTAAATTAAGGATTGAAGAAGGTAATTGGAATGAGCATTTTATATGAGTCAAGAGAACCATAACAGAGCAGAGATTGCAATTACTTCTAATTGGAGGGCCGAAATTGTCATTTGAATTCAGATCGTTTTGATTTGGGATATTAGAGAATTGAGGATGAAGAAAATAAATACAATTTGATTTACTTTTGAAAGTATTTTTTTTATTTTTATTTTATAAATAGTACACTTTTGATGACCTAATCTTCTGTTTTTTTTACGGTTAAAAAAATTTGTTCTTAACTTTAAAACTCTTTTTACTTCAGGAAGAGACTCATTAGTTGATGTAAGATAAGAATTAGTAATTATTCAATTTTTTTTATTCATTTGTTATTATTTTACGTTAATTTTTAGGATTAATTTCTTTTTTGATTAATTTTACTTTCAAGATTAGTATTGTTATTCTATTAGGAATAGTATTCTTGATTCTATTAAGAATTGTATTCTTTAGCCTATTAGGAATAGTTCTTTTATTCTATTATAATTAGAATTTCTTAGTCTATAAAGATTATGACTATAAATAAGGTTGCAAGCTATATGCTCCCTTTGGTAGGAAAGATGAAAAGTAGGAATGATGAAAAGTAGAAGAAATATACTTTTTATCCTTCAAGGATGAAAAGTAGGAGAGATATACTTCATTTCCTTTGTGTTTTGTTGGATGGATGAAAAATAAAAATGACTATTTTTTTGTACTGGATAAGATTAAGGGTAACAATTGAATTGTGTCGTGTCAGATTTGTGTTAAGTCATTACGGGTTTGTGTCGAATATTAGTCAAACCTAACTTAACTCATTTAATTAATTGTGTCGTGTCGAATTGCGAGTTGACCTATTTATTTTCGTATCGAGTTCGAGTTGTGTTATCGTGTTGAGTCGAAAATTTGCACACTTAATTAAGATGGAAAAAATATATATTTTTAATTTAAAATTTTTATCTTTATTTTTTTTTAAATTTTTGAATATAAATATATATATATATACATATTTTACCATTGGATTTTTATATGAAATTAATGTATACATAATATATGCATATATAAAAAAATATATAGACAAATAAGATACATTTCAACACAAATAATTAACTTTTCATCCACTTTTCTTCCGATTTTAGAGGGATTGATTTTGGTGAGTTAGAAGGAAAATTAATTCATCAACTTTTTCATCTTTTTACTTTACTTCCTTACTAAACATGATGTTTTATTTCTCCTTCTAACTTTTCATTCTTCCAACTTTTCATCATCTTATTTTTTTATTGTACCAAACGGAGTATTAGAATTGGAAGATATTTTTTTCTTTTTTTTTTTTTTTTTTAGGTTGAAGAAAAGTAGATACAAAGCAGAGCACGTAAAGGGAAAAAACTGACTACGAAGTTAACTACAATGCTAAGCATACCGAGTCTACTAAGCCCCTTGTGTGGACTAGAGCTTGGTTGTCATGCATCACTTCTTGTCTAACCATTTGCGGTAGATCATTTACACTCAACAAGCCTGTGTATTGTGTGGCAAGTCCCCATTTAGCCAAGGCACGAGCAGCTTTGTTCGAATCTTTGTAAGCATGAGTCATTGCCCAATCCGAATGTTGCGATAAGAGGTGTTTTACATCTAAAACAACCGTGGCAATGGTCCATGAAACTTTGACATGAGAAAGAGTTGCAGCAAATACTACTTTTTGGGAGTCCCCTTCTAGGGTAACATAGCACCATTCTTTTGTCTAGCAGACATTGCTTTCGCAATTGTAGGGGCTACCTCATTGTCTTGCATCACTGTAGCTTCGAGTACTTCCCCCCATTCATCTCTTGCGATTACTGCCAGGCTGGGAATATCTTTTTATTCAATATTATTTATTTTTATTTTTTAAATGATTATTCTAAACTCTGGTGCGCTAGATTTTTTTGAGTATTAATGTTAGTGATACTTTTATTGTGTTCCGTTGCGTCAAATGGTATCAGAACAAGAAATTGTGTTGTTCAATGACACATAACGAGATAATCCTTTTTTACGAAGATCGTGGGGGTGAAAGTTTTGTGGAGAGTGTTAGAGAGGCAACAACGACATGTTGACACACAATTTCAAGAAATTCGAGATTTGCTCATGGGATTCAAAATATGAATTGTATTTACGTTGGTGATATTTTTATTATATTTTGTTGTGTCAAATTGTATCAGAGCAAAAAATTGTCTTGTTCAATAACACATAACAAGACAGTCCTACTGACGGAGATCGAGGGGTGAAAGTTTTATGGGGAGAGGCAAGAACAACAAGGCAGTCCTACCGACGGAGATCGAGGGGGTGAAAGCTTTATGGGGAGAGGCAACAACAACATGTTGACAGACAATTTCAGGAAATTCAAGATTTATGAGGAAATTTTTTATTTAATATTATTAATTTTGTTTGTTTTTTTGAGAGAATGTTATGGTGCGTCAAATTTTTTAAAGTATCAATATTACAGCATCTCCAAGAGATAAGTTAAAGGACACACAATCTTCAATTTTTAGCAATTTAATCCAAAAATTTTATTCCAACAGATTATCTTCAAAATACTAAAAATAACATTTTGCTATAATGATACTCTTTATATTTAGAGTATTACTATAGCGATATGTAAAAATTTTTAATTATATATTTTTTTCTTTTCCTCTCCTTTCCTCCATTTTCTCTCTTTCTCCTTTTCACTATTTCTAAAAAAATACAAAAAGAATAAAAAATAATATTTAAAATGAGTAATTAAAAATATAAAAAATGTATTGGAGTGTGTATTAAAAAAGTGAGTAAAAAATCTAATTAATCATATTTTTACTGTATTTGGGTGTGTCACTAGTCTTGCAAGTATACCTCTTAAATGCAAGACACGGGTCTTTTAACTGTAATGTATTACGATTGGAGAGGACAATAGAATTCCTGTTATTATTTGTTTCGCTGTCGTAGAGTCACTCCAACCCACCCTCTATTTTCTCATTTTTAGTAAGTCAAACACTAAACATATTTCTCAATTTGCTTTCAATTTTCTATTTCGTTTAAATGACTCTTCAAATGTAGAGAGTCATTTAACCTCTTCAAATTCTTTTTGTCTCTGTCTCTATATATATGTTATAATTTTTTTAAAATTATTAAAAGTTAGTAAAAATTGAGTGAAATAATTAAATAAAATAGAAATCTTAAAAAAAAAACTCGAAAAAATGACTAATTATATATATATATATATATATTTTTTTCTCTCTCTCTCTCTCTCGATACATTATTTGGCAGGGCCTCACAGAAATCAAGAAAAATGAGAATCAAAGGCTATGTGTTTACTTTGTTCTTCGTTTTGGGGGTCATTCAAGATTCGGTTGATGGACGCCCTCTATTACTGTCCTTATCCAGACCCCACCCTGATAGTGCTGCCGACTTCGCTCGATGGTTGGTCTCTCAGAATTCCTGGGGCGTCCTCAAGTATAATCTCTCTTTCTCTTGCTTGTATAGCTTCTATTTCTGTTTACACATAATGGGTTTTTGCTGATTATACAAAACTGTAAATATATGTGTAGTGTTTTATTTGATTTGACTATTGCTTATGTTGATTGCCCACTCTGAATCGTTGTGATAAGGGTTGCTCATATATAGTTCGGTTTATTTTTCAGTATTTGAGCTTTGAAGGTTCATTTATGGATGTACGCAAGGGATAAGGGGAATTAAAATTGTATGTTTATTATGAGTGAGTTTGGGCTTCTTGTGTATTAGTTTTTGATGAGTATGGTTTAATGGTTAATGACTTAGATGCCTTGACACTACCATTTATTGCAAATTACTAATTGATTGTAGTTCATCTTTGAGAATAAATTCCTTATCAATAAAAGTTGTTCACACATCTCTCCTGCTATACAAAGCAAGTTACTTGAAGACTTGTTTTAACAAGTAGATACCCAGGAATGAACCCTGTGGAACCCCAAGTTTCAAGATTGATATTTGAGCTAAATTAGTTCATGACTTTTGTATAAGACATTGCAACTCTTTACCAAAAGTTGAGTTTATTGTAATATATTTGTGTGTGATGCTTCGGAATAGAAGCTGATATGGTCCTTCTATTTTTGCAGTACCATTGCAAGTGATTTGGGAGGAGCACCTTTTGGGTACGTTTTTACCTATATGTAGTGGGAAACTATGGTTGCTCCAACTTGTATTCGTAATAAATCGCGAGAGCATTAGATTAGTATATAGAACAATAGAGACTTATAGTCTTATAACAGAGAATATATAGAAGTGAACCAAAAAAATCAATTACAACAAATCAGCTTGTTGTATATGATGGTATGTTACGTCTTGTATACATTGTCATATGTTGACAATCGAAGACCTGAAGTTTCTAAAAGTTCAGATTCCTGGAGATGCACACATTAACTTGTGATTTGATGATCAGGCCAAACTAATATGCTTGCTATGTATCTCCCACTTCGGGGTGGTGGATTGAGGTAGGGGAGGAGTGAAGTTACTTGACGTTGCCTTGAGTCCTGAATTTTTTGAAGTTTTAGAGCACTGCATTCATTCATGAAAGCCAGGGTTTCTTCTCGTTACACAACACAATGGTACTTGTATCAGAAACAGTTTGTGTCATTTAGTATGCATAACCGCACCTCGTCTTAGAATTGACCAAAATGTTTTGTGTCTGACTCTTGCTTCTGATACTAATTACCAGAAGTTAATATAGTATTCTTATGCTCTCTATTATTATTCCTCACTCAAAAGAAATCTAAATACCATGCAGAAATGTGGTTTCATATAGTGATGGGCTACCCAACAAAGGCAGTGGCATCCCATATTTTTATTTAACTACCCTTGATCCAACTGCAAGTAATGCATTGAAAGACCAGAGATCATCCTTCACGATCAGTGAGTACCCTATTGGAACTTGTGGCAAGACGGACCCCGAGAACCCCACTTGTGCAAAAATTACACTCACGGGAAAGGTGTGTTTCCCCATTAATTCTTAAGTCTGTCATGTATGGCAACTGTATACGTGGCTTTATGAACTTTCTGTATCAGTTTCCAACTTTCCCTCATACAATGTCTATCCTTGTACTAGATAACTTATCCTTATGCATATTAGCTGTGACCCAAATGCCATACAATTCAGAGCAACTGAATTGTAGGATTTTCATGATACGAGTGATCTGGGACTTGAGTATGATATTCATGGCACCTTGTTGATCATACCTACCCAGACGGGCGGTTACAATGCAATTGTTTCACTTTGATGTGTTTGTGTGAACGAGTTCTTGCTAGATAGTGAGGTGTCTAACAACTGTTTTAAACACAACCTGATGATAGCCTGTTTGAATTGGTGATGTTACCACTTACTAGGAGATAGCATACTTGTATATATCTAATAGCAATTCATTTAGAGTTGCTCTCTCAACTGCTTTTTATGTAATTCATTGTGTCTCGAGTGTGTGTAGTATGTAAAGATTCTCACAAGCCTGTGCTCCACATGTAGACCTCAATTGATTTTAACTACTGTTAAGGATTAAACAATGAATGAGAAGTGTGTCAGTCATCTTTCTGCTGCTTAATGAGGCAAAGAGTTGATCCCTTTTTGGTTTAATCCTGTGCAGTGAGGACACTTTTGATACCAACACCATTACCATGTAGCCCTACGAAAAAGTCTGCTTAGAAATATTTTTGGCACCGTTTATGAAGTTGAAATTTGCTGAATTATGTCAGTTCGTGATAAATTAAGACTGGATGCCACTTGATATAATTGGATCATATTAATTTGGTTTAATTGCATTAGGGGAATATTTGTCGACAAATATGTGATATTGTCAATTTGTCATAAGCAGCACAAATTCATCCATGAGAATAATTTGACGGTGGCAGTTGGCATAATGTTTTACTGAGCTTTCCTGCTACATTGTCCTTGCTCATTAAGGCTAAATTTGACTAAAAGTTGCATCGATGATTTTCCAGTTGAAGTTACTTGATGGAAACTCTGATGAAGTTGAGTATGCACGAACCGCTTTGTTCTCAAAGCATCCTGAGATGAAAGGTAAATAAATACTTTATCTATGGAAGCCCTTCTCTTGTCACTTCTATTCTTTTGTTCCCTAATGGTGGTTTACTTTCCTTCCAATGGTTGGCAGACTGGCCTAAGGGTCACAATTTCCAGATCTTCAAGTTGGAAATCGAGGATATTTTTATGATTAATTGGTTTGGTGGTCCTAAACCGCTTACTGTGAAAGAGTACCTACATATTGAAATGTGAGTTTATGAGCATTAATAGCCATATCTCCAATAATTTTGCAGAGCCAAAGTTTTTGCCCCAGCTGATGCATTTTTGTTTCACAAATCATTTGCAGGAACAAAGTTGCATTTGTTGTTTGAATCCTATTCTGATCTGCATTCCTCTCAGGTGTTTTCTTGCTGGACATGAAGGAGCTTAGGTGAATTAATGAACCTTTTAAAATAACATGTTACATTTGTGTATGTCAAAGACAGTATGGCTCAGCTTATTGTTTTGTACAAAAATGCCAAGGCAATTAAATTGTAAATTGGTGCTTGTGTTGACAATGCTTCACTTCAATTCATGAATGTATATGTACAAACATACTAAGATCTGTTCTTTTAATATTTCCAGCAAAACATAGTCTTCTTTTACGAGGAATGGTTCTATGGGCTCAATGCTAGGATTATTCCTCAGACATGCACCACCTTACTAGAACTCCATTAAAGCCTTGTTTGGGTTGATCTTTGCCAGACTGCCTAACACTAGCCAAACCACATTAACATGTGGCATGTGCAGTACATTTGTGTTTTTTTTTTCCGAGTTGTTGAATCATGATATTATGTGTCGAGGATGACTTCATATCACTTTTGTAACAGCAAAGATTTTGAGTTTCCAGTGATGACTTCTTTAATGTCAATATGGTTTCTTAGGAGTCCTCTGTAGATATCCTGCTTATGGACACTTGCTTGTGGTGTTTCTAGCCTGTACTCTTTTAGGATACTGTAATGGCAAGTACTTTACTTTAGTCAAATTCCTTTTTTTTGGATTGTAAATAATGTCTGGCTTGTCAGATTGTGTGCCTTTCACTCCAACATGGCAAAAATTATTTAAATTAGAGTGAAGAGGTAATGTGCTTCTTATGGGCTAGGAATGTTGGATGATATGAAGTGGTGCGGAAGATGAACCAAAAGATGTGGCGAATAAGAGGCCATATTGGGTATTTTCTAGCTTCTTGAGGGCTGTGACAAAGGTTCCAAACCCTAGCCTGTTGATTTTAGTAATTAGTGCTAAGTCCAAGGCCCACAGGAGTTGGTATCATTGAAAATAATAACAATTTACCATGGTTTGAAATCGTGTCCAACACTCTCTCACTTTCAGAGGTCTGATTTTTGTTTGCCGTCAAATGAAAAGTGAGCTCATAGAGCTTTTTTGGTATTCTACGAAAGATGTGTGAATTAAACTATTTTTTTTCTTTCAATATGCGCGAGTTGCAGGATTGCAAATTGCTTTGACATATCAAGTGCAGAATATTCAATACCTTTCTGGCATGGAACCTATTTCATTGGGAATTTGATGAGTTGACTCACCTGTAGAGTTACTCCAAGTATTGGTTGACGTAAAATAGATAGTGGATCAGTTTTTATCTTTTGTTGAATTTTTTTCACAGCTTGATAGATAATTTGATAAGTCATTGATTTTTTTTTCTATGTTTTAAAATACGGTTAATCAACATGTTAACTAATCGATTAAGATTTTTACAAAAAAAAGTACTTTAAAATATAATTCTTAAAAACATTATTCGATTCAAGAATAAATTTTGATACGGTACAAAACAACAAACTTTTCGTATTGAGGGAGAATGAATGCTAAAGAAGAGATTGCAACAAACATTATTGGTTTTGTAAAATTGAACTATGAAATCGATATAAAAGTTTTATTTTTCTTCTCTTTTTCCCCATTAGTTTTACATTTTATGATTGGTATTAATCTTTTTTCATTTAAGCCGTGCGTTTAACATAGAGGATGTGTGATAGAGGTCATGTTAGCTAAGGCCTAATGAAGAAAAAGAGAAAAAAAAATAGATAAAGAATCACCTTCCTAAAATTTGGATATTTTTCTAAACATTCTTTTTTGAATTTATATATGTTATTTTTAGCTTAAATTACATAAAATAACCTACAATAAACATGTCAATATACCTTCTTTAGAGTTAAAGCTTAAGTTACCTAAAAACATTAAATAGAGATAATTCAATTGGGCCTGTTTGGAACTGATTTTTTTGGTGAAAGTTACGGTTTGAAAAATTTTGCAAAAAAATAAGAGTTAAAAAAATCTCTCAATCGTTTTGGGTATTTTTTAAAAAGCTGAAAATAGCCCATTTGGAATGACTTTCTGATTTTTTTTTTTTTTTTGTGTCAAAATAAAAAAATAATTATATGAATGTATACATTATGCATAATAATTCCCAAAATATGAATTTTAATTTTTTTACCTTATTAATAATATTTATGAATATAATAAATTAAAAAATTATGTGAAACCCACGACAAAATTTAAAAAAGTTAAAAGAAAAATTTATAAAATCAATTTATTGAATCAACTTAAATAAGTTTTTTGAGGTCCAAAAGGGGGCTGAATAGAGTGGTAAAAAGGTTAATACACAAACAAATTTGACGTATTTTATTCCAAAACTCTTAAAAATTACCTATTTAAGTTAGATCCAAACGGGTTCAATAATAATATTAAATTTTTCCAAATTAAATCACTTGATTAAGGGCAAATAATATTTTTTCTATATCAAATTAAAAGCAGGAGCGCGGTTGACTACTGTTATCACTTCCGCCCATACTAATTAATCAAATTACAAAGAATCCAGACCCACACGGGCCACACCCACTACCGCCACTGGATCTATTGCTTACATTGTCTTGCACATCAGCATGACGAAATAAAAAAGAATTTATTTATTTTTTAAATATTAGGATAGAATATGAATCCTTACCTCAGGTTAGATTAATATTTTGCTATGATATCTCATTTTTTTTTCCAATCATTTAATTAAATTTAAGAATGGTACCAAATTTTTTTTTTTCATTTTAATAATGTTATCCCCTTACTCCGATTTTTATATACCCACGAGTAGGCTTGTTAATGGACCGGATTATGATCCGAATTTAAATCCGATTAATTAAATATGAATTAATATTTTTTTTTATAGATAATCCAAACCTAAATCTGAATTTGATATCTTATATTTCATGGGTATAGACTTGGATATACTTATATCCAATTCAATTATGATTCGATCAGAATTATTTATATATATATATTTATATAAATATTAAAAAAATTTATTTGAAATTTAAGTATAATTTGATAAAATTTAATTAATTAAGTTATTTGAATTAAATCAAATTCAAATTATTAACGGATTTGGACATATACCACAAAAAAAACATCCGATTATTGAATTAAATTTTTGAAATTAAATTTAAATTTGAATCAATCAGAATCTGATCTAAACTCAATCCGTTGACAAATCTACCCAAGAGAAGGTTTAACCTTTTTTAAGGGCTTGGGACAAAGAATTGTGATATTTTTTGGGCATTAATGCTTTTGGGACAGTAGTTTTATTTAAATTTAATTTATTTATCACATATGATGATTTAGCTTATTATTATCATTAGAATAATAATGAATTATATCTAATATCAGAACCCAATCGAAAATAAAACTCTTTTTTTCGTCTCCTTTCCCTTTATTTTTTAGTATTAATATTAGCAAGATAATAATTGTTACAAATGAAAATGATATTGACATTGCAAAATCAAATCCAAAAAAATTAATTTTAACACTTCAACAAAATGTGATCTTGGGGATGAATTGTTACAAAATCATTTAAGAATATAAATAATAAAAGTGTAATACTACACAGATTTAAAAAATTAATTTAAAAATTAGACTTGGTGATGTAATTATTTTATTTATCATTGATTTAACTATGAGTTCCAATAATAGTAATTTATTAAGTCAATTTTTTTAGTCTATTTAGCATTTTTCGTAAGAAAAAGAGCAATGCCATAAAAGAGAGGGAGAAATATCGATTATAGTGTTTATACCACATTATTAAAATTTAATGTCAATTGTTTAGTAACAAATTAATATATAAGTAAGTGGTTTTTATTAATTTAGTATATGAAAATAATTATCAAATAGAAGTCTTTTATTTTATTATAAATTTATTATTAAGTAATAATATCAGATGATAATTTTAATGTAATTTCATTGTTATATTCAATATTTATTGTAAAATATTGGGTTGATAGTTTAGCGGCATTATTTGGACTCGATTAGAATTTACAAAACTCGTTTTATTTATATGTATAATAATTGTACTACTTTGACTCAATTTAAATTCGAATCATGTGTACTCGATTTATTCTTTAAACAAAGAAGCTGGATAATGGCCACCCCCAATACTTTGACACGCGCTATGGAAGAGAGTGGAGGTGGAGATCCTGGCAACATAATAAGTTATTGATTGTAAAAGGTCTTTGAGTTTCATCACTGACAATAATTCCTTCCCCCCCCCTCTCTCTCTCTCTCTCTCTCTCTCTCATCAGAAATACAGAAACCCTCAGAGGAGAAAGAAAGAGACTGCACGAAAAACGTTGAGCCTGTTTTTTTCTTTTTTTCTTTCAACGCCTGAACCCAAAAGCAATCATCATGTCTTCTGCAACACCATCACCTTACCTTCTTCACCCTCATCATTGTTTCCACAGCCTTAAAGCATCATCATTATCAGCACCAACAAAGACGACAAAGAAGAAAAAGAAATATAAAGATCAGAAAGATGAACAAGTCTTTTGATGATGATGAAGAAGAAGAAGCAGTTAAGTAAGGGGTCTTCTCTCTTTCAAAGACTTGAGATAAAGTCGCTATCTTTTTTGGGGAATCAAGCATCTTGGTCCGATCATTTGCTAGATCAAGCAAATGACTTTTGTTCTTATTACTACGACTAGCTTTCTGCGTTTATGGGTGTCCTCCTTTTCCGTCTCTAAAAGTGCTATATATCGTTGGATTAAAAGGGTTGTCGTTTAGGGGTTTGTTTATTAGGTCACTGAAGAAGACAGCTGGTAAGAAGGCATCATTATCGTGAGCAGGACTCTTAGTTTTCTGTGTAGGAAGACCAGACCCAGATCTCTCTCTGTCTCTCTCTGGTTTTGTTGTGTTGTGTTGCTTGTTTCGTGTGGGTTTTCATTGTTTGTTTGGATCTTGTCTGAGTGCATATTGATGGGATCTTTGTTTTATTATATTTGAAATATTGAGATGAATGAATCCTCTTTTAGTTGAACTTGAATCCTTAAAAATTCACAATAATTGTTTCCAGTTCATATTAATTGTCCAGAGCTTTGATTTAGCTGGTTGCTCAAGCAGATCATCAACAAGATCTACCATGATCTTAGTTTAAGGTACGATCTCTGGGTTAGGGTTTTCTGATCTCTCTTGACTGCATACCTATTGTTGTCTCAATTTCTTATCGATCTCCTTGGTCAATCCAGAATAGAAATAGATGAAGAACTCACATAAGAAGCTTGTGCATGTTACTGAAAATTTAGGTAACACACACACACACAATATATATACCAGGGTAAGACGAAGAAATGAATACATAGTTTTGTAGTAAGTCTTCTCAGGCAATGACAAACCGACACTGACTGGAAACAAAAAATCACCCAGAAAAACCTCGCTATGTTCTCAAAATGATTTGTATGGATAGTTTTGAGTCTGCATTAAATCTTACCTCGGATTAGTATATAACTATGACCATGTGAAAATATGTCTAATGTTTTAAGGTGCACAAGAAAGTTAAAGTACATCGTTGAACATCGTATCTACTTGCTAGCTGCAAATCTATTCACCTATCTATGTACATCCATATTTTTACTAATTAGTATAATTCTACTTAGCCAATATAACTTCTGCAGATATTATGGAAATGATTCTCCAATACAGTCCAATTATAGACACATGCTATCAACTTTCTTTAACTTAGTTGTAACAAAAAACATCCATATGTTTGTGTGGGTCTTAATTTATGTTGTAATCGCGAGTCTACAAAATTAGATGAATCGTTTCAACGGTTTTCAGTTACGAAGAAAAAACATGATATTATGAGGATGATATTGGCTGAAAGCATGATATTGAAAGTTGAAACCTTGTTCGCAAAACTCAAGACTCGAAATTCTTTTCATCTTAGGCACTCTGAGAACCTGTTAGGCTACTTGCTTGGTGGTATCTTGAACTGGTTAACCCCTAAAAGTTCACTCTGAGGATTAATAATTAATTGTGCTATCTTGCGCATGGAGTGATGAAAAATAGGAGAGATGTAATTTCTATCTTTCAAGGAAAGAAAGTGAGAAAGATATAATTTCATTCCTTTGTATGTAGTTGGATAGATAAAAAATAAAAATGATTGATTTTTTTTTTTGTACTGACTAAGATTAAGAGTGATAATCTAGTCATGTTGTGTGATGTCAGATTTGTGTTGAGTCATTACGGGTTTGTGTGAAACATTAATCAAATTTAACTCAACTCATTTAATTAATTGTGTCGTGTCGAGTTGCGAGTTGACCTGTTTATTTTCGTGTCGTATTCGTGTTCGTATTCGTGTTAATTCATATAAGCTTTGAATAAAAAATTTAACGGTAACATTTTATTATAAAAAATTTGATTTTTATATTTTATATTTGATTTTTTTTAATTTATTTTTAAATTTTGTTATATATATATATATAAATATATATTTTATCATTATATTTTTATATGAAATTAATATATACATAATATATGTATATATCAAAAGACATATAGACAAATAAAATACATCTTAACACAAATAATTAATTTTTCATCAACTTTTTTTTCGATTTTAGAGGGATTGATTTTGGTGAATAGGATAAAAAATTAATTCATTCACTTTTTCATCTTTCTTATTTTCCTTCTTTACCAAACATGATGTTTTATTTATTCCTCTAATTTTTTAACCTTTCAACTTTTTTTATCATTTCATTTTTCCATCGTACCAAACAGAGTATTAGACTTGAATAATTGAATGAACAAAAAACAATAATATCGTTGAGAGCTAAAAATTTAACATAATGATGTGACAGTAACATTTATATAATAAAGAATATAATAATTTGAATTCTTATTCTCTCTCTATATATTTTTTAAAAATATCACATCACTCATTTTTATCGCGTATTTAATAATTTATTATTTAATTAATTTATAATTTAATGTAATTTTTATTTCAAACATTATGCAATTGTATAAACATGTTGAAAAAATTTAAATAAGTGGAATCGATTTTTTGAACGTTCAAATTTTATGTTTTATCATGTCTTAAAATACGGGTTATAAATAGTAATTTAATAATAATGTTATTTTGACGGTAACTTTTGAATTTCTTTCATTGAGAGATTATCACTTAACATATTATTATATTAGTGAATTACATTAAATTTTTTTGTCCTAATGACATTATTCATGAACAAACTTTGGAGTGTGATTGTATTAGGTATTTTTGAGAGCTCTGATAGGTGCTCATTTAATAGAAAATTCCTTGATAAGCAATCGGATTAGTCAGTGAGACTCGACTGTTTCACACTTCTCTCTCTCTCTCTCTCTATATATATATATATGTATATATATATATATATATATTTAAATTTAGATTTTTTTTATACTTTTATTCAAATTTTCATATAAAGGTAGATCATCTTCTGATCATAGATTCAAAAGAGATCTATTATTATAATTACGTAACCCACTCATACATGGTGAATAATCTATAGTCAAATAAAATTGAGTAAAAATAGAGGATCTTGATATTGATGAGTAAAATTGTAATGGCGCTCCCCACGATACTTCGGTTGTGGCGCTTTTTTTCCTTACAATTGTTAGAGTTGAATTATTTCATTAGTTAGGTCGGTACATCTGGACTAAGTAACTTTTGGTAATAAAAGCCTTTCTTTATGGTTGGTAAATAGTTCAATATGATTAATTACCTTTTTGATCTGACTAAAAGTAGGTCATTCAAGTCTGGATTAAAATGTTTGTAAATTGGTTTGGACACTTTGACGGTCGAAAAAGAAAAATAGTTCAATAATAGTATCGTAGTTAACTGTTCTTTTGCACCAAAACTTCTCCGTAGGAGTGCTATTTTTTGAAACCTCTCTAAAGGGTAGGAATATTGGGAACATAAAAGTTGATCAAGGGTGTACTCGCCTTTTGAATCTTCAGTAGGGGCCAAAAAAGGATATTGAAAAAAGAAGGCGGGGGTTGATACTTAACCCAATTCTTCCATTCCGGAGCCTAGAGGAAGAAGAAATAACATTCCATCACATCAAGAACTTTGAGATGAATGAGCAAATTCAAAGCTAACAGTATGTGTAATGTAAACATAGACTAAATGAATATTCTTACAGTCAAGTTACGAGGGATTTATCCTTTTTGAATATTCTAGTTCTGACATAGATAACTTGTCTTTGATCGGATCAGAGAAGAGATTAGTCAAACCGCACGTAAATTGGCCCGAACATCTCTAACCGTCGGAATTTCTGAGCTATCCTCCTGAGTTTTACAGTGTTTGCAAGAAATGTCACAAACAATACGATGCTAATTAGTTTGTGAAATCAGATTTGATTACTTCCCCTAGAAAATTTGTTCATGCACGCGTAGACTATTTGGATGCTGGTTTGAATTAAATTGCTGTAAAAGAACTTAAATATGATTCACGAGTAGTTCCTGCCTGTTCCAATTTGACTTGGAAAACTATGATTGTTAGGTCCTTGGTTTGTCAAACAAACACATGGATCATCTTTTCCTTTAGTAAAAGTCTTAGGAGATAGGTATTTACATTGACCATCGAGCCGGGATATTTGAAGCAATTCATTCAAATAATTGTGTAGGCGGGGGAGTTAGAGAGGTTGACACGTGTGTGTCTGATGTCAGTGTGTTCAAGAGAAATGAGTAGAATAAAAGGAGACAAAAAGGACTCGGACTTGCTATTAATTGTTGGGATCAATTTTTGGATAAAAGGTTTCTCGATAGGTGGAGTCCATAAATAATATTTTACCAATCGGAATGTTTATCTCAGACAGCATAACTGTGTGCACTGTAGGGCAAGTGATGTATGGCTACTTTTGTACGAAGGGTTCCGCATTGCGGGCTAGTTATCTTACACAATAATTAGACAAATGTGACATCTCATCTGATACAACTTGAACTCGGTCCTCGAGGAGAGAGTATATTCTCTGAGGTAAAAAGAATACCCGATATAGAAGTGTCGTGACTAGGTCACCGTGGAAGTATGACAGCAGAAGGATCATGTCCGGAGTGCGCTTAGTGTACATGTACCACGATGTTCCCCTTTCCATTTAGAACCCCACCTGTGGCCCTCGTCCAAGGTGCCCCATCAAGGATTCTCACATAGTTTTTGCCTTTTAGTCACCAATTCATATGTCACATTATCTCATTTGTTGATCTAGATACCTTAGGAATCCCTTCAGATCCTCGTCAAACAACCTAGGAGGTAGTTAGCAATATATTAGGTGGCTTGCTCACGAAAACTAAAACTTTAAAATTATACCCTAGGCAGAGGTAGACAATTATACTCATGCACCCCTGTTGCTCAATTTTTCCTTGATGTGGATAATACTCCCTTATTCTCCTCTTGATCCATTCGGCCAATCGAGCAGTGGTATACCATTTGCTAGGGATATCTCTCTGTTATTCTCGAGATTCCACTTTTATGCTTTTACTCTCACGACGGGGGCTCACTCCAGCATTGCCCCCAGACATTCAGGTGCCACTTTTATCCCATTTGGCAAGGATTCATTTCAATCGTTCTCGCGAAGAGGTGGGTGTGCCTTGCTTTCTCGCGGTGTCGAATAACCTTTGCATTTACAAGACACTTTTCACGGTCACTGGTTATTTGTCACAACCTTAGTCATTCTAAGGTGGGCTTATCCTGCCACATTAAATCATGATCCCTACTTCACTTTGTCACGCGTTGCATTGTGATTGGTACACGTGTCTATTTTTTTTATAGGCTACTACAATTTGCTAACTCAATAGATTGGAACACATCTTGAGTGGATAATGGGAAATCAAGTACAGGTGGAGCATAGAAAGTGGATTTGAAATGTGGGAGAGAAATGCATCCCAACTTGACCCGACCTCGATCTTGACCTCGACCCCGACACCAGGTGATAGTGGGGTGGTGGTAGTTGTGGTGTGGTGGTGGTAGTAACAAGTAATGATAATTGAAAATGGAAAATATCAGCAAATATTAAGGAACGACAAATGTTACGTTGATAAGATTAGACATTTCATGTGACTGAGAATGAATTTCATTACTACATACCAAACATTAGAATGAACATTACTAAGTAATGATCATTACATTCTTATACTCATTATCGTGTACTAAACACAGTGTAACTCTAATGTGTATTAAATTATCTCTCTCTTTTTCGTCATTTACTTAAAAATTGGAGGGGATGCGTCAATGGCACCTTCAACACCCCTTTAACTTGTTTCTTTTGTTGCTGGTCCTAGAGATCACTCATCAAGTGTCATCTTCTTATTGGTTGTTGAAATCTAGCCCGTGCAAAAAGATAAAATAAAATTAAACATAGGTGGAGAAAAGAAAAAGTTGGTTCGAAAATGTATAACCCACAAATTCATCCACTTAGGCAATTGTTAATTAGAGAAGGACATGTCTAGTCTAACCTACTAAGCTGATCATATTGAGTTTGTTGTACTTCGTTGCAGTTATCTAGCTTGGTATGGTACACAGAAGGAGGGTAAAGCCATACATATAAATTAGCAACCCAACGAATAGTCATCTCTTACTAGGCTAAATTGCTGATGTACGTAGTCCTTCAAAACTCCTGCATGATCTTGGTTGTGTTTGGAAACCCACATGTGAGTTCTGATGTCACATTGAGAAAATTCAAGAAAAGAGAAGTGGAACCCAATGCGCAATTCAAATGGCAACAAAAATAGAAATAAAAATGTAAACTCAGATATTTTGAATTCGAATTTTGACAATTTTTTGAATTTAGGTCGTGAAGGATTTATCCTTCATGAATATCCTAATTTTCGACGCGAATGACTCACTTTGATTGGACTGAAGAGGAGATTAGTCGAGATGCAAGTAAACTGGTCCTGATATCCCTAACCTAACTGTTGAATCAAAAAAAGAAAAGAAAAAAGAAGTGGTATAGTATATAAAGATCGAAACAAATCACTTTGAGCTTGCATTTAAATTTCTGGTTAGGTTTAAATCCGAATTTTATAATGAAACGAGTCTTTTTGATTCACGAGTACACTTGAGCTCGATTGGTTGCCGTATAATAAAAAAAAAAGATTATACTAGTTAATATGGGCTAGTTTTGTATAAACGGATAAAACACATGATTAAATATGAGATAAAGTTAATACTCATTATAATCCACTGTTTGATAATACATTAGATAAGAGTGGGATAATAGAGATTGACCAAAAAATTATCAATATTGTCTAGTTATTAATGTTTTTATTTATTTTTGTAGGTAAAATAGGAAATTTATAACTTAATACGCTTGAACTAGAGTATAATACCACTCTCCTATGTTGTATTATAATAGGCTCAATAGTATATATAGAATATATTATCTGGATAAATATTTGAAATAAAACTATATATAATACGAAATATTTTTTATAATCAAATACAATATAAGATTGAATGAAAGAATTTTAATTTTTTTTTTCTTCAAAGCCACCCAATGTGGGTGGGGGGTTTGGCAGGACCCCTACTTGTATATATAACTAAAAGAAAAAAGGTACAAGGGAGGAAGACAAATAGCCAAGCCTTCAGAAGTGGAAGAAAATCAAAGCAAAGGAAGGTGGTGACTCACCACCAAAAGCAAGAAAAATAAATAAATAGAAAAGCAAAGTGGGGAATCCCCACAGAACAAAATAACTGCAAACATCAATGAAAATATAAATTCAATGACGAACGTGAGAAGTCTGTCGAGCGTCCAAGGCGAGGATGCCAACAATCCTAGAAGGAAGAGATGAGGAATAAGAGAATCGCTGATTGAGCTGCTGAGAGCAAAGCCCAATTAGCCAAGAAGTCTGTAGCTTGATTCGCCTCTCGCAGGACGTGGCAAACGTGAGCTGAGAGAGAGGCACACAGAACTCTAATCTGAGCAAGCAGATAAGCATAAACTCAGCACCCAATATCCTGAGAAGAAACCCAAGAAATCACTGTAGCTGAATCTGACTCCACTACCAATTCTGAAGCTCCCAAATCTGAAGCCAACTCCAACCCAGCACAAACAACCTGCAACTCTGCATACAAAATAGGCTGATGACCCAGAAACAAGCCAGAAGCCCTGAGTACCTGACCCTGGTGGTTTCGAATAACACCCCTTGCCGCAGACAATTCTGAATTTTCTTTAGAACAACCGTCAACGTTGATCTTTAGGCAATCCGCTACAAGACGAATCCAAGCAACCAAGCGAAGGGATCGAGGCCGAAGAACCAAGACCCTAAGAAAACCCACAAACTCAACCAACTCATCCCGACGCAACTGACTCGGAGCAAACCCAAAAGCAAGCTCAACCAACTGCATATTAGCCATAATCCTCTGAATCATAACGGGTACATAAAAGGCCTGGCCATCAAACCTATAAGCATTACGCGCCTTCCATAAGTGCCACATAATGAAGCACGGTAGCAGAACTCTCACGTGACTTGCAGAAGGAGCACAACGCCGTCGATGAAACATCAAAGTATAAGGAGACTGAAAGGGCCAACATCTGATCCCAAACATCTGATAAAAGTGAACCCACACTTGAACTACAAGCAGACAATCCAAAAAAAGATGCCTAAGAGTCTCAACAGCCCCACCACACACACACACACACCGGGATACTACATGGAAACCTGGTCTCTCTAAGCCATCGTCTGTGGCCAGGAAACCATGAAACAATTGCCACATAAAGAATGAGATTTGAGTCGGAATATGCCTCTGCCAGACACAAGAAAACCCAACCCGTACTGGTGCCATATCTCGAATATCAGCCCAAGCAGTCCTCAAGGAAAAATCCCCATCCAAAGACAATCTCCACCTCTTCTGATCGACTCCCTGGTCCGGAATTGGAATCTGCACAATCTGCTCAACAAGTGAAGAAGGTAAAACACCCAACAATCGGCCTCTGTCCCACTGCCGACCTGCCCAGTAAGCAGAAACAGGAACCCCAGAAGTTGCCCTTGGATACAATAAAGTCAATGGGTAATCCCCCAACCAACAATCATACTAGAAATTGACCTCACCAGATCGTACTAACCATCTGATCCTCGAATCAGCCACGGATTGAATCCCACACAACCGCCTCCAAAAAGGTGAAACTGGGTAACAAAACTCAATCAGCCAAGGATGAGTGGACCTACAGTACTTGGCCCTCATAAAAGTGGACCAAAGTGACTGTTGAGCACGAAAACTCCACCATATCTTCACCTCACAAGCCTTGGCTAAGTTAGGAAAAGAATGCACCCCTAAGCCGCCCTCCTCTACAGGGAAACACACCTCAGCCCAGTGACACTAGTGAATCCTCCGATGAGTAGTTGTATCACCCCACAAGAAACGAGTGAACATCCTTTCTAACTGATGAAAAACATTCGTAGGAGGCCTCAGCACGTGAAACAAACGAATAGACATCGACGCGAGCAAATGACGAATCAAAGTGAGCTTACCACCAAAGGAAAGCAAACGATTCGCCTATCCAGAAATTCGTTCGCGCACCTTTTTAATCATCTCATCAAAGTACAAGATCTAGAGATGACCCAAGTAGATAGAACACCCCAAATAAATAAACGGGAGGTCACGCCTTTAAAAACCAGTGGTCTGTCATGCAATCACCTCTCTAGCATGCGAGGCACGCGAACTGATATAGAAATTGCTCTTGGCCTGACTAACTAACTAACCAGAGACAGCCTCATAATGATGAAGAAAATCCATAACACGCTTCAAGCTCGACCGGCACCCATTAGCAAAAATAATAATGTCATCAACAAAAGCCAAGTGGGAAACCGATACTCCAACTCCAGTACTATAAGCCACCCACGAAAATTGAGTATACAAAGAGTCCAAGCCTCGAGAGAGATACTCTGTAGCAATGATGAACAAACAAGGGGGTCACCCTGCCGCAGGCCCCTGCGACTGAGAAAAGCCCTGGCTGACCCCATTCACCATCACAGAAAACCACGGCCCCCAAATAGCTCGCCGAACCAAAGAAATCCAGCCCTTAGAGAACTCAAAAGCTCGCAACATCTGGAGAACGAATGTCCAAGACATCCTGTCATATGCCTTAGCCATATCAAGCTTCAGCACGACGTTTTCACCCCGGGAACCTCTCCCCAAATCATGAACCAGCTCCTGAGCCAAAAGAACACTGTCCTGCAACACTCGGCCCGGCACGAACCCACTTTGCGTCGGTGATATGATACACGACAACAAGGATGAAAGACGAGAAACGAGGATCTTCGTCAGAACCTTGTTGCTCACGTTACATAAACTAATCGGCCAAAAGCTGCCCAAGTAGAAGGTGACTCCTTCTTGGGTCAAAGCACTATCAACGTACTCATGAATCCTCGAGGCATAGGAGAACCCCGGAAGTAATCCGGAACTGCAGCTAGCAAATTTGCTCCCATAATGTCCCAGCAAAACTGATAAAAGCGACTACAAAATCCATCCGGCCTTGGCGCACTATCTGAATCAATAGAGAACACGACCTGTCTTACCTTCTCCAAAGTCGGCATAGCATACAACTCAACATCATCTGCATCAGTCACAATAGTTGGAATAGCCAAAAATCTGCAACCTCAACCTGACCAGCTCCTACAGAGAACAATCTCTGAAAAAAGGAAACTGCCAAAGCACCAATAGCCGTAGGTTTAGTAATCCACTCTGCATCATCACCCCAGATCCGTTGGATTGAAAGAACATGTCGCTTCTTCTTTACTGAAGCATGAAAGAAGTGGGTGTTCAAATCCCCCTCTCGAAGCCAACGAACACGGGACTGTTGTCTCACAAAGGACTCCTCACACTGTAAAGCCTACTGCAACTCAGCCCTGGCCTGATGAAGGGCAACCCGATCTAAAGGAGGCCCTGATTGATCATGTGCCACCTCTTTCCTACTAACCTTAGCCTCAGCCTCCTGAACTCGCTGAAACACGTTGCCGAACACTTCCTTGTTCCAAATCTTCAAGGTTTGTTTCAACCGAATAAGTTTTGATTGAAACGCAGACATTCCTGAAGCGAACACAGGAAGGGTCCAACTCTGCCGCACAACCTCCAAAAAAATTTTGTGCCTGGTCCAAGCTCTTTAATACATCCCTAAATAATGTAACCAAACGATCCCTTCAATTTTATTCCATCTCCAGAACAGGACCAACCAAATTGGGTCCAGCCTCAAAGCCCTATCCATATTGTGGCTCATTAGTAGTGTGGAAACTCCATATATATTCATTGGTTAAAACCACAAGTTAGACCACTTTTGTTCATCATTGTCCTTCAATCTAGTTTTTGGGAATAATGTATATTAGCTTTTGAATAATTAAAGAATGGGCCCAAGTCAAGTATTCTGTCGCTAATTCCTCCAAGTGGTATTAACAAAACAAATTTTTTTATTGGCTTAATAATTTATAACACGATTTGTCAACTCAACATAAAATCGATATCTCGACGCATCTAGGTACATGTTTAGTCTAGGTGCATTTGACATATAATCAAATCCATCAAACTAATTTATTTAATAAATTGATTGACATAAACTCAATTGTACATGACACAATTACAACTATATATCACTTATACACAAGATGAATACAACTATACAAAACTATAAATATGTGGGGGTACGATTTAGATAAATTTTAATTCAATGCAACTTAAATAAGATAAGAACTTAATAAAACACTATTGACAAAGAAAATACCGTTTCTAAGTGTATAGAATAAAAGTACTTTGAATCCATAGAGAAATAAACAATAGAATATCTCAAAAAAAATATATTATTCAATGCCTAATTCGTATTACATAAGAGAATATATATAGGAACAACAAAAACCCTAATCGTCTTCATAATAAAAGTAAAATTCTTAATTATGTGAAAACTATCAAAAATAGAAAATTACAGTCTAATTAACAAAAACTGACGACACTAAATTCAGAATCTCTTATATATGATTTATTATTAATTTTTAAGTTCTTTCCTAAAGCTGCAAAAACAGAGTTTTGAGGGTCAAAACTATGAAATTCGGGGCCAAAACTAAAAGAGCTCATGGTAAAACAATAAGTTTTGATTTTTGGTTCAATCCAAATTAAACACCATTGATTTTAATCAATTATGGGCTTGATCTATTTTATTCCTAGTGAAAATTGGGGCTGAGTCCTAGATGGACTTATAATGACTTCACTCCATCAAGGAAATTTATTTAGGAGTAAGTCCGTTTTTAATCTTATTATTAAGGAGTTAAATCCACTTTTTTTTGTTTTATCTCAAAAATACTCTTAATAGTCATTATTGTGTCTGTTATACATTTGAATAATCAATTTTTGATATTTGAAACTAATTTAAAAGGGATGAAAGTTGAAGTTGGAGTGCGAGTTCGAGATTTTGAAAAAGTAACATGAGTAGTGCACACCAAGTACTTGATGTTAGCATAGTAACATTAATTCAGTAACATCAATTTCAAAACGTAATTTACTGACCTATATCACTATTTTTTTCATGTTATTATTTTTTATTGAGCATATTATTATTTTTTTAGTGTTACTTTTTTAGATGCTGAAGAATTAGAGGTTTCTTCCTTTGGTTATGGGTTTGAATGCTACTATTTTTATTTTCAATTTTGTTCAATGTTCCATATTGTTATTTTTTTTTATTGAGCATGTTACTGTTTTTGTTAAGCATGTTACTATTTTTGTTGAACATTTTACTATTTTTGTTGAATATGTTACTATTGCTATTTTTTAAAAATATTAATATTGAATGTTACTATTTTTTTATGTTTACCGTTACTATTTTTTGTGTTTAAATGATATTATTTTTTGCGTTTAAATTATACTTTTTTTTTTGTATTTGAATATTACTTTTTTTTAATATATATATATATATATATATATATATATCATTCTAAAAAATTCCCCAATATAAAGAGAAGATATGTACAAGCTTTACTTACAGAGTGGTAGTAGACTAGATTGATAATGAACTTTGAAGAAGATGAAGGGAGATTCAGAGACGGTGCAAGACAGACAAAGAAGAAGAGTAATTTGAGGGTACCCAACAGGTTGGACTTGCACCTCTTTAAATAGAGACCGGACATGAAATCCAAATTTCAACACAACCTAAACTATTTACAATCTTTTACTATTGACGATTTTAATAATTTACATTGACATCATTTAGTACGTCATTTTTACTGTTTGTGACGTAATTACTTAAGTTATTTATTTCAATACTTTGCCACATCCTGGCGTGCGTCACTCTTTCAGATTTGGCTTTATCCGATTATTTCCTGTAGATCAAATTATACAGCTCATTACCGCTATCTTAGATGTTTATCTCCATATCATAATTAAGCAAATCTTCATTAATTGAAGTATCATCTTTAATAGGGGTATATCCCTGAAAATTCATAAAGTCGTTATCAAAGTCAATAGGAGTACTGGATTTCCTATCGACCTCCTCAATTTCTTCTTTACCTTTACCTTTTATGATAACTGTTGGATTGTTGACGAGATCCATCTACTCTATTTTCTCCATACCAAAGGTGGACATCATTTGTAGACGCATCTCGGTTGGTCATTACTGTTGTTTTAAGCTGCTCAGTTGTCAAATGGAGTTTTTCTTTAAGAATTTCATTGGGATTAAATCCAGTGTTTATGCTTGAGTTGGGAACAAGTGCTTTAAAGGTTGAGGTTGAGGTTGAGGGTTCCTCTTCCTCTTTTCCCATGTTTTTAAGACATTCTACTATAATTAGAATTTTAGAATCAAGCGGATAATTATTTCAAAACCTACATGATATTCTCTAATCAATCTGGGATGTCCATTTTGATTAAAGTCACGCGCAAGAGTCCACACCCAAATTCAAGGTACAAAGAATTCGAGTGAGAAATTAATTATGAGTTTATCCAAAATTTGATTATCCTTTAACGATGAACTTTTTTCTTTATAGATCTGAAATAATTTTTTCATTTCTTCGGGATATATCCCTTCGATGGCACCATGAGTTTCCCACCAGTCATAAAACCAGTTAGGAATCTCATTACATGTTCCTGTAAATTGGAAGGACCATGAGTGCCCCAAATTTGGACAATTATATAAAAATGCATTATTCCAAGCATTGATATAATCAAAGTAATTATATTTCATATATGAATCTTTTGTTAAAGTTCTGGGAATAGTTAAATTTAGTCCCCAGTCTCTTGCAGATATAATTCTTTATATGCAAGCTTTACTATATTGTGGATCTTTAAGATCACTTTTATTATTGTAAAATCTTTGGAATTTAATAGAATATGTCTCAATAAGAATATTTTTATAAAATTTTCTATCCTTTTTTTCAGAGACCAAAAAGGCTTTATCCATGGTCATAAATTTCTTAACAATGTAGTATGGATCAGTCATCCAAAGTTAATATATTCATCATCCATTGAAATTCTTAAAGAAAAATCTCATTTGACAACTGAGCAGCTTAAAACAACAATATTGACTGAGTTGCGTCTACAAATGATATCCACCTTTTGGTATGGGCAAAACAAAGTAGATGGATCTCGTCAACAATCCAACAGTTATCATAAAAGGTAAAGGTAAAGAAAAAGTTGAGGAGGTCAATAGGAAATCCAGTACTTCTATTGACTCTGATGACGACTTTATGGATTCTCCAGGATATATCCCTATTAAAAGTGATATTTCAATTAATGAAGATTTGCTTAATGATATATGAAAATAAACCTCCAAGATAGAGGTAATGAGTTGTATAATTTGATTTACAGGAAATATTTGGACAAAGCTGAATTGAAAAGAGTGACGCACGATAGGACGTCACCAGCAAAGTATTGGAATGTAAGCAATGATGTCACAAACAGTAAAAATGACGTATTAAATTACGTCAATGTAAATTATTAAAGTCGTGAATAGTAAAAAGTTGTAAATAGTTTCGGTTGTGTTGAATCCAGATTTCATGTTCGGTCTCTATTTAAAGAGGTGTAGGTCTAGTTTGTTAGGCACCCTCAAATTACTCCTATTCTTTGTCTTTCTTGCACCCTTTCTAAATCTCCCTTCTTCATCAGAGTCCACAATCAATCTAGTCTACTACTACTCTGTAAGTAAAGCTTGTACATATCTTTTCTTTGTATTAAATAAAAGTTTTTGCTGAGTATTACTTATTACATCGATCCTTGCCTCTATTGGTATCAGAGCCAAGTAATGACAGCTTAAATTAATTCTATTGATTTATATACAGATCTATTACTAATTTTTGTTGCTCATGTAATTGTGATTTATTTATGTTAGACTAATGTTATTTTGAATTTGTTATATTAATTTTGTTATAATAGTTTTCTTTTGTTTCTATGGTTCTACACCCAAGTCACGTGTGGGATGTTAAGCCGTGTCCGAGAGATAGGAGTGAGACCGTTTGTGCTCTTCATAAATCGTTGACAGCTAGAGTAGAAAAGAGGAAGAAGATCACTATAGCGGAATTAGTATAGCAACAGTCAATACAGCATTACTGCAGGAGAAATAAAAGACTAATTATTGTAGCAATATGGAGTTAATAGAAAAACATATAGGTCAACAGAAACTGTTTGAAAAACAAACATGGCATTAAGCCTATTTAAATTAAGTAATAAACATAAAGAAGATTATGTTAAAAATATGAAAGAAATTGAATTCTCAGATATTGAAAATAAATTATAGAACTGGGATTTACCCCAGTACCCAACTAAAAAAATATATAATAATAGAACTCTTGATTTTAAATCAAGCCTAACAATTAAAACGTTAGAACGAACAATTCTCTTTGATCAATATGGGGATACGTTACAACTTTTAACAAAGAAAGAAGTCTTAAAGGCTCAAGAAAATTATAAATTTTTACATATTGGGTTAGTCCAAGCGGCTTTGAAACCATTAAGCATTCCAGGATTAAATGCCTCTTTTATGCTAGAATTATGAGATGCTAGATGTTTTGATTTTGATCAATTTTTAATGGGAGTTATACAATCCAGTTTAAGTATTGGTTCAGTCTATTTTAACTGTTTTCTAAATTTATCAGTATCTTTAATGCATAGAAATATATTTGATGTTTTAACATGCAATATTCAAACTTATGGTTACAATTTTAAGGAAAGAACAAACATAATGATTTTTACCTACAGGGTATATTATAAAGTAATGAATACTTTATCTCTATAAGCTAAGCTTCATAACCTTAAAGGTCAACACAAAACCATAAAAAAATATATATATAGAAAACCTTCAAAGTCAAACAACTTTAATTGAAACAAACATGATTAAAAATAAAATTAAAATTCTTAAAATCATTAAATGGTCAGACATCCATTTTTTAAAAACATGGCAATTAGAATCAGTGGTGCCTAAAAAATCAGAGGCAAATCAAGAAATAACTCAAATCGCTCAATTACCTCAGGGTGATGTAATGATAAGATTTGCCAGAAATAATATTTTAGAATTAAAAATCTCTGACCTATCAAGCTCTTCGTCAGTATATAATACTCCTAGTAGGAGATCCACTTCTTCTATACCAGATAGAAGAAGGAAAAAGAACCAATAATTGAGGGAATTAAAACCTCACGCAATCAAATTTCTCATTAAATTTATAGGCAAGATAATTAATCTTCCTTAGAGAAAGATTGAGATCCAACCCCATCCGAAATCGGATTTCAATTATAAATTTTATGGATTTAAACCCAAAAGAATTTATAATAAAAAAAATTAATGAAGAATTTTATCTTTCTAAATATGAAAATTTAGAACTTGATATTTTAAGACTATGAACCAAGAAGATCTAAAAAGATATAAATAAATGTTTTACCTTAATATTGAAAGGGAAAAAAAGGTAATTCCTTTTATTAAATGATTTTTAACCTATTATGCTCCACCTAACATGGATCAATTAAATGTAATTGAAGAATTTCAGCGTAAATGGGAAACATTGGATGGTAAAAATATCAATAGTTTTTATTCTCCAACAAATGAAGCCATGAAGCTAGCTTCAAATTCAAATGAGTTAAGTGAAATAATTACGAATGCTTGTTATTCTCTAAAAGATAATCATGACATAAGGAGAAATATCTCTATCAAACAAAATAACTACACCAATATTTGTCTACAAGCGATAGGACAAGAGTAGAATTGATAATTTAATAAAATAACAAAAACAATAAATTTTGTCTTCTCAATCTTTAAAGGAAAAAATGGTTGAAATTGAAAAGGTAAATATTAAGCCTTTAGTTGATATCTCAACATTTAATCTTCATAATAAAGTTGAAGACAAGTTCATAAATGAGCTTAAAAAGAAATTAAAAAATTTGTCATTAAATGTAATTTCATAGACAAAAAGTGTAGAGTAATCTAAAACTGAAATATAATAATTTGAAGATTCTTTACACAACATGCAATCTAAAGAGATAAATAAAATTGACTATCTAAACCTAAAAAGCAAATTAACACGTATTCTTAAGCACCCCCTGTGAGGGCTTATTATCAAAGATCAATCCCTCAAGATATTTTGTATGAGAAATTTTTTTTTATTGATTGAATTGGATATGATGCCTCTTCTATTTTATGAGTGAAATATTGATGGTAAGTCAAAATATTTAATTTATCAAATTTTACATAAAATTTAATGTACGCTTCTATATGTAAGGTCAATCGTAATTCAGATGATACTATTGCTAAATTTATAACAACAGAATTTATTAGCCAATTAAGAGGCTAGTAGGATAACTATTTAAGTTTTACTCAAAGACATGAAATTTTAAATGCAATAAAAATTATAACAGCTAAAGACAGAAGTATAATTACTCAAGAAGATGTTGGTTATACTTTAATACAAACAATATTAAAGCACATTGTAGGAACAAAGCTTACAAAGTATAGATAAGAGTAAAGAACTTTTAATGAATTTACGATGTCCCACTTTAACACATTTTAGATGATATAAATATGTAATTTTAACAAAAGTCTTATTAAGAACATACGCTAATAATGAATTTTGGAAAGAAAAATTCATATCAGGATTGTCCAGCTTATTTGCTGAAAAATAAGAATTCATTTAAAGCAAAGACATGGAGGATTTGAAATCCCTTATGAAAATTACACTTATGGAGAATTAATTTTTGAATGTATTTCAGAAGGATTAGCTCTCTATAATGATTTAAATCTCAAAACTCAACTTAAAAGACAAAGGTTAAGTTGAAGAATTTTGTAATCAATTTGCTTATAATCTTGATATTCCAAAAAATAAATCTTCATCTGAAAGAAATCTTACAATAAACCATATAAGAAAAGAAGAAAATTTCATAAAAGGAATTATGAAAAAGGATAAAATAAACAAACCCACTAAAACACTTAAATCAAAGAGTAAAAATCAATTAAGTGTTTTAAGTGTGAAAAAGAAGGACATATTGCTTCTAAATGTTTAACTAAACAAAAAATAAATGAATTAATTGTTGATGAAGATCTTAAAGATAAAATTTTAAGAATAGTTTTAAATTCAGAAAGTGATGAAGAAAAATTTTCAGATAGTTCATTTTCTGAAGAAGAAGAATTACGTAATATTAATGAAATAAGCAGTACTTCATCTGATGAACATCTATTAGAACAAGATAAAGCATGTTCATCACACTGTCAAATACAAGCTAATTATTATAAGGCCATTTTATATATGAATGGATTAAGTATCAACACTTTAACTAAGTCACAAACATTAATTTTTGATCTTATAGATCAAATTCAAGATCTAGTATAAAAAAGGAAAGTTATTGAATAATATTTAGAAATAAATTCAAACGAGAAGACACCTTCTATGGCTCAACCTTATTCTTTAAAAGAAGTTCTTAATAGAACATAAAATATAATAATTGAAGAAAAAGAAGCTTTGTTGCAAGACTTTAAAGGAGAAATTAATCAACTTAAAGTTGAAATAAAAATAATAAAATAAAGACTTTTGGCACTTGCAAAAATGCCAATTATAGATGAAAAAGATACAAAAGAGCGTGAATACTTAAATATATTAGAAAAGATAACTTATCAAAAATGGTATAATAAGATCATACTAGTAATAAATCTAGAATTCACTATTGAAACCATTGTTTTAATAGACAGTGGAGCAGATATGAACTGCATTAATGAATAATTAATGCCTATTAAATATTTTGAAAAAATAACTCAGTCATTAAGTACGATTGATGGTTCAAAATTGAATATAAAATTTAAACTTTTAAATGTTTACATCTGTAATCAAGGAATTTGTATTTCTACTACTTTTATGCTTATAGCCAATTTAAATCAATTAGTAATCTTGGGAACACCATTTTTATCTATGATTGAACCCATAGAAAGAATAGATTCTAAAGGAATACTAACCACGTTAAATGGACAATAGATATTATTTGAATTTATAACTCCACCACAAATAAAAATGATAAATCAGATAAAAGAAATTTTGATTCATAAAGAGAATCAATTAAATTTCTTGAAAGAAGACATAAAGGTCTTAAGTATATCTGATAAACTTAACTCTCATGAATTTAAGATTCAATTAAGGAAAATTGAAAATAAAATAACTATAGAAATATGTGATACTATTCCTACTGCTTTTGGGATAGGAAAAAAACATGTTGTCACTTTTCCTTATATTAAGGAATTTAATGAAAATGATATTCCCACTAAGGCAAGGCCAACACAAATGAATAAAGAATATCTAGAACTTTGTAAAAAAGAAATTGATTCACTAATGACAAAATCATTAATTCGAAAGAGTTATTCACCATGGAGTTGGACAGTTTTTTATGTTAATAACAATGCAAAAACGGAGCAAAGAATTTCAAACATGGGGTCATTCTCAATCATTCCCATAGTTGACTCATCAGAGTTTCTTGATTGCATTTGCAATTATGCTGGAGAAGATATTTTTAGCATTGCTTCTAGCTGACAGACTCATTATTATAGAGTTTCACTTTGGTGCCTATACTGATATGCTATGGAAGATCAATTAATTTAACACATGCCTATTTTTTACTAAGAATTGCACGGGCTAAGCGGGATTCTCCTGGATTTTGTCTTATTCTTGAGACAAATTATTGGTATTTTGATTGACGTTATAATCAATGGATGGAGAACAAAGCTCTAGATGAGTTCTACAACCTTATGTTAAAGGCTCGGAGGTATTTTGGTCAGAACTCAAGTCAATGCTTATTATCCACCACTTAATGAATCCAAACAGCTTAAAGTTGTAGATAAACAGCCTCTTAAAGAAGGATCATCAAATAAAAGTGAAAGAGGTAAGAACTTTTAATTTCTTGAGCCTTTAAAACTTCTCTTTCAGTTAATAGTTGTAAGGTATCCCCATTCTGATCAGATTATCATTTCCAATGTTTTAATTGTTAAGTTTGATTTAAAATTAAAAGTTTCAATATTAAATATCTTCTTAGTTGGGTATTGATGTATATCCCAGTTTTGTAATTTATTTTCTATATCTAAGAATTCAATTTCTTCCATATTTTTAACATAATCTTCTTATGTTTATTACTTAATTTAAATAGGATTAATGTCATGATTGTTTTTCAAACAGCTTCTGTTGACCTATATACTTTTCTATTACCTCCATGTTGTTACACTAATTAGTCTTTTATTTATGCTACAACAAAGCTATAGTGACTATTGCTATAATAATTCTGTTATAGTAATCTTCTTCCTCTTTCCTACTCTTGCTATCAACAATTTATGGGGAACACAAACGAGCTCACTCCTATCTCTCGGACACGGCCTAACATCCCACACGCGACTTGGGTGCGGAACCATACAAACAAAAGAAAACTATTATAACAGAATTAATATAACAAATTCAAAATAACATTAGTCTAACAGATATAAATTATGATTACATGAGCAAACAAGAATTAGTAACAAATCTGCATATAAATCAACACAATAAATTTAAGCTACCATTACTTGACTTTGATACCAAGAGAGGAAATGGTCGATATAATAAGTAATACTCAACGAAAGCTTTTATTTAATTTAAAGAGAAGATATATACAAGCTTTACTTACAGAGTAATAGTAGACTAGATTGATAGTGGACTCTGACAAAGATAAAGGGAGATTCAGAGAGTGTGCATGAAAGACAAAAAAGAGGAATAATTTGAGGGTGCCCAACAGGCTATACCTGCACCTCTTTAAATAGAGACCGATTATGAAATCCGAATTTTAACACAACTTAAACTATTTATAACCTTTTAGTATTCACGACTTTAATAATTTACATTGACGTTATTTTTACTGTTTGTGACGTCACTGTTTACGTCACTTATTATTATAATTTGTTGGTGACGTCCTAGCAAGCGTTACTGTTTAAGATTCGACTTTATCCGATTATTTCCTGTAGATTAAATTATACAACTCATTACCGCTGTCTTGAAGGTTTATCTCCATACATCATTAAGCAAATCTTCATTAATTAAAATTGGGTGATGTGATTTTTTAGGAGGAAAAATATGTAGGGGATAAAATTCAACTTCATATGTGTATACAACTTTAAGAGTGAGGCCGTTTGTGTTCCTTGTAAATCGTTGACAATAAGAGTAGGAAATTGGAAGAAAATTACTATAGGGGAATTATTATAGCAACAATCAATATAGCATTATTGTAGCAGAATTAAAAGACAAATTATTGTAGAAACATGAAAGTAATAATGAAGCATACAGATCAACAGAAACTTTTCTGAAGAGCAAACATGGCAGTAAGCCTATTTAAATTTCATAATAAACATAAAGATGATTATGTTAAAAATATGGAAGAAATTAAGTTCTCAGATATTAAAAATAAATTACAAAACTGAGATATACTCCAGTATCCAACTAAGATGATATATAATATTGGAACTTTTAACTTTAAATCAAACTTAACAATTAAA
Source organism: Ilex paraguariensis (assembly GCA_963454935.2). Lineage (NCBI taxonomy): Eukaryota > Viridiplantae > Streptophyta > Magnoliopsida > Aquifoliales > Aquifoliaceae > Ilex > Ilex paraguariensis. The sequence goes on from CAUOFW020001785.1 coordinate 43,435, forward strand.
ACATTAGAAATGACAATTCCCTTGGATCAGAATGGGGATATCTTACAACTATTAACTGAAAGAAAAGTTTTAAAGACTTAAGAAAATTATAAATTTTTACATATTTGATTAGTCCAGGTGGCTTTAAAACATTAACTCTTCAAGGATTAAATGTCTCTTTTATGCTAGCATTAAGAGATGCTAGATGTTTAGATTTTATTCAATCATTAACGGCAATTATGCAATCTAACTTAAGCACTGGTCCATTTTATTTTAACTATTTTTTAAATTTATCAGTATCTTTAATGGATAAAAATATATTAGATGTTTTAACTTGTAATATTCAAACTTATGGTTACAATTTTAAAGATGGAGCAGAGATAATGACTTTTACTTATAGGGTATATTATAAAGTGATCAATACTTTATGTCAAGAAGCTAGGTTATATAATCATGAAGGCCAAACAACTTTAATTGAAACAAATATTATTAAAAATAAAATTAAAATTCCTAAAACCATTAAATGGTTAGAGATCTAGTTTTCAAAAACCTGACAATTGGAATTTGTGGTTCCTAAGAAACCAAAACTAAATAAATAGGTAAAACACATCTCTCAATCATCTGAAGGGGGTGTAATGATAACATTTTCTACAAGAAATTATTTTTCAAATTTCAAATTCGGAGCTTCATCAATATATTATACTCCTACTAGGAGGTTCGCTTCTTCTATCCCAGATAGGAGAAGGGGAAAAAAATCTATAATTGAAGGAATTAAAACTTCACATAACCAAATTCCACATGGAATTTATAGGCAAGATAATGAATCTTCCTTAGAGGAAGATAGAGATTCAACCTCATCCGAAATCAGATTTTAACTATAAATTTCTATCGATTTAAGCCCAAAAGAATTTATAATTAATAGAAAACAAATAAATGAAGAATTTTATCTTCCAAATTATGAGGAATTTAGAACTTAGTATTTTAAAACTATGAACCAAGAAGACCTTAAAAGGTATAAAGAAATGTTTTATCGTTATATAGAAAGGAAAAAAAGGATAATTCCTTTTGTTACATGGTTTTTAACCTATTATGCTCCACCCACTATGAATCAATTAAATGTAATTGAGAAATTTCAACATAAATGAAAAACATTGGAAGGCAAAAGTATAACTAGTTTCTATCCTCCCACTACGGAAGCTATAAAGCTAGCTTCCAATGAGGTAGGTGAAGTCATTTTAAATGCTTGCTACTCTTTAAAGGACACTAATCATATAGGAAGAGATATTTTCATAAAACAAAAAAATTACACTAATGTTTGTCTACCAGTGGTAGGACAACACTTGAGTAAAATTAAAAATTTAATAAAGGATCAAAGATAAGAAAATTTGTCTTTCCAATCTTTGAGAAATAAACCGATTGAAATTGAAAAGGTGAACATTAAGCCTCCAGTTGATACTTCAACATTTAACCTGCATAACAAAGTTGGAGATGAGTTCATAAATGAACTCAAAAACAAATTAAAAAATTTGTCATTAAATACAATTTCCCAGAAAGAGAGTGTAGAACAATCTGAAACTGAAGAAATCCAACAATTTGAAAATTCTTTACACCAAATGTAGTCTGAAGAAATAAATAAAATTGGGTATTCTAAATCTAAAAGACAAAATAATACATATTCACAAGCACTCCCTATGAAGGCTTATTATCACAGATCAACCCCTCAAGATATTTTATATGAGAAAAACTTTTTTATTGATCAACAATCATATGATGCCTCTTCTATTTATGAATGAAATATTGATGGCATGTCAAAATATTTAATTCATCAAATTTTGCATAAAATTTTAATGTATGCATTTGTCTATAAAGCTAATCGTAACACATACCATGCTACTGCTAAATTTATAACTGCAAGATTTACTGGACAATTAAGATGCAAGTGGGATAACTATTTAAGTTCAAACTCAAAAACATGAAATTTTAAATGCAGTAAAAATAATAACAGCTGAAGATGAGAGTATACTTACTCAAGAAGATGTTGTTTATACTTTAATACAAACAATATAAAAACACTTTGCAGGGACAAGCTTATAAAATACAGATAAGAGTAAAGAACTCTAAATGAATTTAAGATGTCCCACTTTAACACATTTTAGGTGGTATAAAGATGTATTTTTAACCAAGACTTCACCTACATTATTGGAAGCTAGCTTTATAACTTCCGCAGTGGGAGGATATAAACTATTTATACTTTTGCCATCTAATATTTCTCATTTATGTTGAAATTATTCAATTACATTTAATTGATTCATAGTGGGTGGAGTATAATACGTTAAAAACCATGTAACAAAAAGAATATCTTTTTTTCCCTTTCTATATAATGGTAAAACATTTCTTTATACCTTTTAAGGTCTTTTTGGTTAAGAGTTTTAAAATACCAAGTTCTAATTTCTCATATTTAGGAAGATAAAATTCTTCATTAATTTGTTTTCTATTAATTATAAATTCTTTTGGGCTTAAATTCATAGAAATTTATAGCTGAAATCCTATTTCGGATGGGGTTGGATCTCTATCTTCTTCTAAGGAAAATTCATTATCTTGCCTATAAATTCAATGTAGAATTTGATTACGTGAAATTTTAATTCCTTTAATCATAAATTCTTTTCCCCTTCTCCTGTCTGGAATAGAAGAAGTAAGCCTCCTAGTAGGAGTATAATATGCTGATGAAGCTTCAGATTTTAAACTTGAAAAATTATTTCCAGTAGAAAATTTTATCATTACATCCCCTTCGCATGATTGGGAGATGTGTGTTACCTCTTTATTTATTTCTGGGAACTCAATTTCTTTCATATTTTTAACATAATCATATATTTATTATGAAATTTAAATAGGCTTAATATCATGTTTGTTCTTTAGAAAATTTTCTGTTGACCTATATGCTTCACTATTACCTTCATGTTGTTTCAGTAATTTATCTTTTAATTCTGCTATAATAATGCTATATTGACTATTGCTATAATAATTCCACGAATATAGATAGATATGAAAGAGAAAATTTTTTAATGTTAATCACACTCTTAAAATTTAGGAGTTTTTCAATTTTAGTTTTATTTTACTTTTAAAGAGAATGGTGGAATAGATAGTCTAGTAAAATTGATAACAAGTAATTTTTTTAGCAGATTTAAATCTAAATAAATCCATATAAAGAGGATCTGCCTCAAAAGTTCCTTTAGTTCTACTATCACCTTTAGGCCATTCATCGGACCTTGAACGCTTTAGCTTGGGCGCCTATAAAACTTTGGACCAAATTATAACTAGGTGGGCTCGCCCAAATCACGTAAACCGGGTACAACCCGGACCACCGCCATGACCAGTGAATCCAGTGGCTCTGTAATTTTCTTCCACCATCCATACGTATCTCTCTGATAATCTGAACGAGTGGTCCTAAATCATGCTCTTTAGAATTGTTTCTTCCTTTTAACCATTTCGTTAAACACAAACACTCCTATAAATGTGTGAGTTCACAACAAATTCTGATTTGAGGTGCAGAGGTGAATCAAGAACAAGAATCGTAATTTAGATCCAAGTAATGGCCATGCGAGCTCTTCAGGCGTCCACATCCTACAGTGTTGGCTTTGGCATGTCCTTCGCCTCCCCTCCCCGGCGTTCCAGTCACCGCCGTATCACCCTTGCCCAAAGTAATATATAATTTTGATACTCGTTCATTCAAATCCCTAAGTTAACGATTTTCAGTTTATAATTTTCATTGTCGTGTTTTCTGTTTGTAAGATTCAGTAGTTGTTTGTGATTTCATTCTCCAAAAAAAAAAAGCAGGGAAATGAGGAGTTGAGAATGTGGTACGGTTGTTTAATTTATTGAAGAATTTGATTTTTGTGTTTTTCTCACAGTGGAACCAACAGACAAGTCTGTTGAGATTATGAGGAAGTTCTCGGAGCAATATGCTCGTAAGTCGGGAACGTATTTCTGTGTGGACAAAGGAGTCACTTCCGTTGTTATCAAGGTATTCCGTTTATTTGTGTATTGTTGAAATGTGGCAATTCATATGCTTTTTAGGTAAGTTGCAATTCATATACAGTCTTACTATTTAGTTTACTTTGGAAAAATTGTTCCCTCCATTTGCTTTAGAGTTTTTAGACAGATTGACTATATTTTGAACAAATAATCCTGTCCTATTTGTGTTTTTATACCAAATTTGTTGGAATTTTGCAATTTATAATCTTCTCACTGACATGTGAATGGTGTTATGTTTACACCAAAAACCCCGAGTCTTACAACAGTTAAATTTTGACATATTTGAGATAATGAAAGCTACCATTCCATATTATTGTAATTATGGAAGTAATGATGGGAAGATATATACTTGTGTACGACATATTGGAACACATAATTGTACATGGAAATCCTCCATGTCTCCGATTCAGAATCACAAGATTGCTGCCTTTTATTTTCTTTTGAGAAATATCACTAGTTACTACTGCTCTAACAGAAGATGCATACCCTATTGCATATTGTTCAATACTTGGTTGAGTAAGTTATGAAATCATATTTGCCTAAGTGTAATAGATTTGATCACGATTACAAGAACTTAAAAATGATACAGGGCATCGCTTTGGGCTTGTCTTTGAATTTACCAGATCTATGGTAACCAATTTTAGAATCGAAATTAGATTTTCCAGAAGGTAATACTAGGATCCGTAGGTGATTGGAGATTTATACATATCTCTAATGTCCATGGTATCAGTGTGATCCTTAATAGATTAATAGGTGTCATTATACTTACAAAATCAAAAGCTTGGCTTAATGACATGATGCTTCGAAGTTTGCCCAATCAGTCCAATATTCCTTAATAACAATTCCTTTTGAATATATATATTTGAATCCCTTTTTTTAGGGACTGTGGGATTGACTTGTGTTGATAGCACATATGGATGAGAAATTCATATATCATGCTTGAAGCAGTTGTCTGATACACTGATGGAGTTAATATTACATTTGATGTTTTAATTTGTTACTTTCTTCTGAGTTCTCTCTTGAAATTCATGGTTTATCTTGTCCTTTCATGTAAAATTTATCAATTACTTAACACTAAAGGAACTCTTTCGGAATGTACTAAGGGGTAGTCGGTGATTGGAGACTTGTATATTTCTCTAATTTGAATGGAATCAAATTCTATTGGTGTCCATTATACATAGAAATTCAAAAGCTTGTCTTAATGATGTGATGCTTCTAATTTAGCGCAATTCCGTTTGAAAATATATATTTTAATCCTTTTTTTGAGGGACTGTGGGAGTGACTTGAGTTGATAGCACATATGGACCTGAAATTCTCTTTTTCATGCTTGGAGCAGTTGTCTCATAAACTGATGGTGTTATTGTTAGAATTTGTTATTTGCTTTCTTCTGAGCTCTCTCTTTGAATTCACTGTATATCTTCTCCTTGCATGTAAAATTTATAAATTACTTATACTAAAGGAACTCTTTCGGAATGTACTTAGGGATTAGCAGACCACAAAGATACATTGGGTGCTCCACTTTGCCCTTGCAGGTAAATGTTTAGTTTTTTGACCATTAAGTACGGTGTAATTCTTGCCTTCGATCGAAATTCCATGCTAATATCAAATAGCTTTATAGTACATCTCCTTTTACAACTTATGCTCTTTGTTGGGGCCATTTTTGTTTCAGGCATTATGATGACAAAGCTGCTGAAGCACAACAGGGCTTTTGGAACTGTCCATGTGTTCCCATGAGAGAGAGGTAAAATGTGTAAAAATTTCTGATTTCGTTCCATTGCTCTGCATGATTGGCATGATGAATGTTCATCTTATCTTTCTGAGGATGGTAGATGGATATCATGAGTTATTCACCAATCACCAAGCATTTTTTATTCTTCAATTGGTGTGTTGTTCATTTAAAATAAACTCAATGACTTCTTGCTCTGGGCTCTAATATAGTTGGAGCAGACATGGAATTGATTATTACTAAACACAGTGCATAAAAGAGAGAAGGAATTTGTCGAGTGTAGCAAACCTAGGATACTTAAGCAACAGATCATTGATAATTCTTTTAACTTGTCTTGCATGTTCTAATCCTACAATTGCCTTTGTAGGAAGGAGTGCCACTGCATGCTTTTTCTCACACCTGATAATGATTTTGCCGGCAAAGAACAGGTAAACGTTATATCTTCCTAGCTTTGATTTCACTGAATATAGTATGAACTTTGGTCCTACCTATAACATAAAATATGTAAAGCAGATAATACCAATGCTTTGATTTTGCATGTACACCTGCTTATTACTTTTAACTGAGAGGTGTTGCTACTTAAATCGCATATTCCTCCATTTAAAGATCTCACAGCAATGGAAGAGATATTTGGAAGGAAGTGGTTTAGGGTGCCTGATTCTTGATAGATTCTTTTTAGAGTGAGTGTATGTGCGCACACCCCAGAGAGAGAGAGAGAGAGAGAGAGACCATGTGAACTTATGTTCATTTACTAATGCATAGTGGTTGGGCATGTTATTTGGGGAGGTTCATTACTGCTTCCTTATATGCGGCTTTTGCTATGTAGGCCATTTCTTTGGAAGAAATCAAGGAAACAACTGCAAATATGTAATGCTCCACCATATCATAGTCACCTTCTTGAGTAGTCCTAGATTGTATGTAAACTTGTATTCTAATCCAGAGGTCAATCTACTTATGTTGCAATAATCCTTTTTCCTTTTTTTCTTCCTTTCATTACGTTGTCTTTGGCTTGCTTGGTTTTTTGGCTGCATATAACTGGGATTTGGATTGCTGCTTATTGTCCCTTGCTCCATATTGTCGTCACTTTGTTGTCGTGGTTCCTTCTCAACATTTGTACTTGAGGGAAATGGGTAGCAGCGAGGGACAGCATTCCTTATGGACTCACTCTCCAGCAGTCCGACCGATAGTTTGTAATGTCTCTCATGCTTTTGTAAAAACGCTTTCGGGAGACTAAAACTGAATGTACCCGGGGGCTGCCCAACAAATCCGGAGATCTTAGGCTAAAATATGAAGTTGGGTCATATTAATAGGCAACAATTATTAAAATATATTCATTTAAAAACTATTTTTCTAATTTTTTGAGATGCAAAAATATTGATTAAATTTTGATATTCAAGTTTTGTTAATAGATATTTTTCAATAAATAATATAGTTAATCAATTTAATATTTCTTGTGACATAGTTGATCAGAGATAAGATTTTATTAATTTAAGTTTTGAAAAACTTCTCTCCACTAAAACAATTTTTACCGATATTGTTAACAATATTTTAAAAATTATATATGCATTTTGAAAAGAATCTAATCGTTTTATATAAGTTAGGGTTTTAGCAATCAACTATCAAGATTCAAGTATTTAAGTTTCTGTCAAAAAATGAGATATTTTAAATCAACAATAAAATCAAAAATATGAAATTAACATATTAAAAATTTTAAGCACACCAAACTTCTAAAACTTTTATAAAATTCTAATAAAAAATGAGAGAGCAATTGGATAAACTAGTTTTATTATAATAGATTGAGCCCAAAAAATTCTGACCTTTGAATCTTGATCACTATCAATTAATTGTTGGGTTTTTGAACTAAAAGAGATTAGAGAATAGAGAGTTTTGATGTTCTTTCTTTGTTTAGATTCAAACTTTATACTTCACAGAGAGAGAGAGAGAGAGAGAGACAGAAAGGGGCATGAGGGAGTGATGTTAAACCGACACTGTGGTTTGTGAGTGAATCCTATAATGATAATAGTTGATAAATTTGTGCGAGAGAGACGGAGTGATGTAGAGAGATTTGCCTAATTCTTTCATAGATGTGAGAGAGAAAAAAAAACATCTAGTCATCTACCTTCCTTGTTTCAAAAGTCTAGCCTCTATTATAACTGGCAGGTGAAAATGCAATTTAATCTCAAATGTGACTAAATGTCTTCAATGACAAAGACCAACTTGTCCCGAGACGTCACACATTGTAAATTCATTGTCAAGCAAACTTTTAAAACACAATTAAACTATCTCTGCCTTTAAAACATAATTAGACTCTCTCTCTCTCTCTCTCTCTCTCTCTCTCTCTCTCTCTGGGGGTTTTCAATGGGGCATCTATGAAAACAAATTACATGGGTTTTGATGCAAAAATCACGGTATGGTCTTAATCACATAATTCGAGTAAACATCCGACGGTCTAAGTGTGAATTCATGTTTTGGGAGCGAATTCTCTAAAAATTTATATTTATATTTTATAACATTTATAAAATTAATTTTTTAATTTGTAAATTTGACTAATTTGTCCTATTATTTATTTATATGCTTACTCATTATTATCCAACTTTCAATTTGAAAAGTATTGACCCATATTTAAAGATACATATAAAACTATAATTATATTTGTAAACTATAATTATCATTTTAGAACATTATAATCAACATATATTTAAAAATTAAATAGTTTGTCATACAATTGTGCATGAAATTGAAATTTTTATATTTTATCTTTATTAATTTTTATAAATGAATGTGTTGACATGCATATATTTTCTTGCTCTCAAAATGTTTTCACCCTCAATTTGTTTTAAATTTTGTCTTTTTCGCACTTTTGCTTTGCTATGCATTAAGAGTGTTCACAATACTCTACGGGTAGAAAGTATAATTTTTTGTTTTTTTATCTGATACTTTATGGAAGAAATTTTTTTTGACCTACCCTACCCGATTAGGTGTGGTATTTCTATCAAATTTTCTACCCGATTAATTGGATAAACACTTTTGTAACTAGGGTAAACACAATTTTGAAAGCTTAAAAAAAACAGAAAAGGCAAGAACGATACTTGAAAGTTAGGGTTTTAAGATTCATTAACTTGATGTTTAAAAAAAAATCAAATTTGTAGATGAAGGTCTGAAGATGAAAGCCACCAAATTGCGCCCAAACAAAGACAGACAGATAGAGAAAGAGAGAGAGAGAGAGTACATGGAGAGATCGGGGACTGAACAATGAAGGCCTGAGTTATGGAGGTAGAGGCTTGAGCGATGAAAGCCGATAGATGTAAAAGGGGAGGAGAGAAATGGAGTGAGGCGCTCGCTTAGTCAGTAGACAATAATGTTGGTTAGTAATTTGGATTTTTTTAGTCTATATATATATATTAATGCACATATGGTAGGGTAGGGTAGACATGCAAAAATTGATGGATATTCTGCATTTTTATCCAATTTAATCAAAAAATCAAAAAAAATTCTGTATTTCTACCTAATTTTTGTAACTAACTGTTCAATATGATAAAAAATTACGACAAATCAAAAATTTGAACACCAAATAGTTATCATGTTTCCCCTCATCTAAGATATGATTACATGGATACCTTAGAATTCTTATTAAAAATGATGATACTCAGAATGATTCCCGAGCTGGATCTCGGGAACAGAGGTCAGGTTAGTTGAGCTCAGAAGGTCAAAGCTATGCAGAGCTTAAAAAATCAGAGCTAGAGCTCCCCTTAAAGCGAGATAATAAGCTGAAACAGGGAGGAGACAACTGTATTACAAAGAACTCGAAAGACGGTTTGAAATAACACTCAAGACACAAAAATCCTCAACCAACTAAGATACGCTCTTAAGACTAAGGAGAATTCATTGGATAGATGACAAGGATCACGGATCGGATCCCATAGATTAAGGGATACCCCTATAAATACTATGTAACGCTCCCAACAGAGTGGCAAGAACCCTAGTATCACATCGTACATTTTGTAACCTTTTTTGATATAGTAAATAGTGAAGGAATGAGCAAGAATCTCCATTGAAGAGTGGATTAACCGAGCTCTTGAACCGGTGAATCACTATATTTCTACTGTGTTAATTCTCTAACTCTCCAATAATTCTCAATATCACTCCTTCAAGCCTAGTAGCTTAAATCTCAATAATTTCAAGATTATTTCTTTCATTTACTCGTCATAAAATTATACCACGTTAAAATAAGCCGTCAAAAAATATGATCACATCATCAAAATTTGCGGTTGACAGGTGAATCCTATTACGAAAAATTAAACATCATGACAATGCAATTATTTTTTCGTACCTTTGGGGTTTTGGAGATATATTGTGACAAACACCAAGGGGTCGATATGTAATTAATCCTACTATTGACTCCTCCCTCATTCTTGGCTTCTATGAAACTGCCACCATTGTTTCCAGTCCAGTCCCCTATCTTTTTACTGCCAGAAATGATGAACCCTCCCTCGTCCTGCTTTTGATCCACCACGAATCGTCTGATACACAAGAAAATCTGTTTATATACTTAGCATTCAGTGACACACACGCCTTCAAAGCTTATCAGGCAGCTAGTGAAACTCGTACCATTTTTGGGTTTGCGAGAGACAGAGATATGTCGAAACCCCGGATCACCATCACCCTTGGGCGCTCTGGTCAAGTACATCATTCCTCATTTTTCCGATCAATTTCTCTCTGGAAAACTTGTATTTCTGATTATCAGCAAGGGTTAGGGTTAGGGTTAGGGTTGTTTTTTTTTTTTTTTTTTTTTATGAGCTTCATGTCGGGGTTTGATTAGTTTATTGTTTTTGTCTATATATTGTGCTTTTTTTTTTGGAAGTAATTGATACTATACTCTGTATTAAACTGAATTTATTTGTTAATTGTTAAGGCTGAATGTGGTTTTTTTTTTCTATTTTCGATGTTTAGAGGGTGGTAAAGGGGGCATCGGTCAAATCTGCTGGTTCTCGTGCCGAGTCTCAGCCGCTATCGGGAAGGAAAAGATCTGCGAGAGAGATATTTGAGAGCAATGCTGATAATTCTTCTTCGTTTGCTAAAACGCGGTCTGTAGTTTGCTTTTTGTTGTTATTCCTTTCTATATTGATTGCCAGAGTTTATTTACCTTAGGCTTGATTTGGTATTTGGAATGCATGATGGGGGAACTATGATTTCCAATTTTAAGCAGTAGCTAAGAATTTTTCTCTAATTCTTTAGTTCTTCTCGACATCTAAATGGAGGGTTTAAAAGTATTGTATTATTATTTGCTAGATATATTTCATGCTGAATTTTTCAAAATTTGAGTGAAAGCATCAAATATTTTGTCAATTTATCAACCTGTTCTAGGGGTGCTAAATATTTTGTTAATTTGTCTGAGAAAGTCTGGTTCCTTTTCCTCTGAGAAAATCTATTTCCTTTTTTCATACCCCTGCCTCCTTTTCAGAATTAGGACCAGATGGTTTTTGTTATGAAATTTTGAGGGTTTAGCAGTCATGATGATGATTTTTGAGTTGATGCTGATGAATTGAATTCCACTCTGTCAGGCTTCGAGGGGATAGAATTACAAGGAGTGCAGGTGACAGAGGATTAAACGGTAATGACTAAAGTAGTAACATTTGACAAAAATTACTTTCTCATTTCTTGATCAGTTTTTAATTGCTTTACTTGTACGGAATTGGGTTTTTGAAGATGCACAGATTGGCCGAAATGACCTCCGGTTGAAACTCATGCGCAAACGAACATCTAGGAGAATACAGCGTGAGATTGAAGAACGTACAAGGATTGAGCTACGTGAAAAGATGTCAAGACCTATCCAATCTACGGTAGGGCCAGAAAGGGGTCTTTTGAGGAACCTACCCCCTACAAGAGGGAATGATGATTTGCTACCCATGGACTCATTAAGAAGATCTTATGCTTCTCAGACCTCGGATGGACTAACTTCTAAATCCTCAGATAGATTTCAGAAAGCTAATATAGAGATGTCACCACCAAGAAATGTCAATCAAGTGCACCGAATGTCATCAGGCAGGCCAATTGATGATACAAGAACTGGACAACTAATGTGCAGTGATCTCTTGCAACCTTCTAGGCCAAAGGATCCTGCACCTGTGACCATGAGAGCCACTCTTGATGCTGGCAAGCCAGCTTCCAAACTTCCACCAGCAGGTCTCAGTGTGCCGAGAAGCTCATACCATGTACAGGCCCACTTTCTGCTATTTAAGATATTCTTGCAATAACATTTGTTGGCTTATTTCACTATAAGGCTAGATCAGATACTCTCGACTTCCATGTAGATAGCGAGGCATAGAAAGAAAAAACAAATAAGTATGTAGGTTTCAATAGTCCAGAGGACATTAGAATTTATAAAGTTGAGCTCAATTTCAACCTCACAATTTGAGGCATAATTTAGCTTCAAGGTTGCTCCTTGAAGCAAGCCACAGGGATGTTCAAATTAATGATGAAGAGAAATGGTTTGCTGAAGACACATTGTTGAGTTACCTGTAATGATTATCTTTCACTTAAATTAAGGCATAGTATGATATCATCGTGCCTTAAACATCTGAACAGAAAGTTATAGAATAAAGGGTTTTAGTTTCGTATGTAGATTTGACATTACGGTGTGCTAAAGAGAGCAAAATTGTAGAATCTGAATTGCAGATGATAAAATTATGTTGTTTTGTATGTCGTGGACTTATGCTAGTTATTTCAGTCTTGTTATGTTATGGATGAAATAACAATCTAGCATTCTGGTGGTCATCACTTCTTCGCAAATGGTGTGGGAATCTTTGATATGTATCGAGCATTTTTAATGAAGAGTTCAACTAATTTTGTTTTGGCTTGTGAGATTTGTGTTCTCTTTAAGTATTCCTCTGGTCTAATGCTGAAATTGGCAACATGTTGCAACTTGATCCCCCAAGTGTTTTCTTGAAAGCATCTTTTGTAACATCTAAGCCTGATAATCCAAAGATTACCTGTTTTACATGTTTGTTGAGTCAATTCTTACATAGTTCCTTAGTTGACCTACTCTGCTCTTGCCTCTTTTGGTTGGATAGTCTAATTCAAATATCTAATTACAGTTGCATTTGCTAGAGGTGTGTTGCTCAGCTGTATTTTTATCCTTTTTTTTACAGATCTGTAGTTATGTTTTAAAGTAACATCTTTATGCATCCATAATTCCATATACATGTTCTAGTGATGATATTTCTTTTTTGCAATTCATAGGGTGAACAACCTCCCACGGTTAGTAGCTTATTGCACTCACTTGGTTTGGGGAAATACGCCATTCATTTTCAAGCTGAGGAGGTAAGTAACCAACTTTTATCAAACTTTTGATAAGAAAGAGGATGGGTGAGTGACGTTAGAAATGCAGGAGGGTGGGGAACAAGAAAGATGCTCTACAATCTGGGTGCATCCCTTTTCCGATAAATTTTAATGCGGGAGAATCAGATGCTATGCTGATAATTGTTTTTTGCCCAATAAAACACTATCAATTGCCATGTAGAACATTGGTCCATTGTGAGTCTGTAACCCTGATTGCAGGTACTGACTATTGGCTTTAGGATATATATAGAAATACATTAAGTTGGCTAAACTGAAGGACCTTGAGTTTGGTATTTCTGGCCAATCTGATTGCTTAAGGAACCTCTTTGGGCTTGGAAGATGTTCTTTGAGGGCCTAAATGTGAAATATATTAGGTGCACAAAAAGAATGTTTTCTAAAAGCATGTGCGACGGCATGGTTAATTTTGGGGGAGGGGGAATAAATCCTCAAGCCACCATGGACTTGCCTCTGTAACGCAACATATCTTACTTACACTGTCTTCAGTGATAGGTGTCTCAATCTACTGCTTAATCCCGTGCCTGCATTATTGTAATGGCAGTGGTCTTCAAATATTTGTAGTTTTTGGTCATTATAATTTTCCTTAGGAATTATAGCTATGGATTAATGGAAAATCCTAACAAACAAAATGTGCAGCAAAGGAAACCAAAAAGGAGAACAAAAGAAGAATGTGTATAGATTCTATCTGTTTTGAGGGTTTTAGTTTTTCTGAGGGGGTTCCCTTGGGTTTAATGGTAATACTAATACTTGCAAAAAAATGGGTTTTCTGGTAATGATGTGTTCAAAGCCAAAATTATCATTCTAAGATTCACATAATTTAATTGGGACATGTACTCTTTTATGTTGTAGGTGGACATGGCCGCACTGAATCAAATGGGGGATCGTGACCTGAAAGAGTTGGGGTTACCAATGGTATACTGGTTTTTGCCTTATCTACAGTTCTATAACTTCTGATGTCATTATAGCTTTTTGTATTGCTTGGTATACAATATAAATTTTATCACTTCCATGATATATTTTACTTGTTTAGATAGTTAGGTGCTTCTTATTTGACCAATTAAAATGCTTTGATTTTGTTTGTTTAGGAAATAAGAATCACGATTAATTGAGAAAGTAAGGGATAACTAGATAGAAGAGAGTGTCGTAATGCCAGATTGCAGAGATTCCTCTTATCATGTGGGGTTGCTATTGTACTTCAAATGCTAATCCTCATCTAGGGGGACGGCCCCTCCAAAAACATAGGTCAGCGTGTGTGATTAACATTTGAATGAAACCACCAGTGACGACTGGACCAAACCATTTTTCTTGATATCTAATGGGATTCTTAGAATAGTTTATGCTATCAGTGATACTCTTGCTCCAACCGATGATTAACATTGTTAATTGAAACTTTTAGCTCTATTGACACAAAAACACAGCCGTCTGAATACCTTGGCAATGCTAAAACCTTGACGCTGCTATGGACAGCTCTGAGTTTTTTTTTTTTTAAATCATACTTGTATATCTGCTGGACAGTTTATAGGTCTTGGCACACATGCTGAGTTTTCCATGTACGTTTATACACCTGCTTCTGCTGGGGGGAAATTTTATCCACGTACAGTGCCACGCTTGGTTTTACTCCCATTATCACTCTATGCCTGTAGTTTCGTATCAGATGCGTAGTTCTATTTATGTAACCTACATGGTAGCCAATAGATGAAACCACTCTTTGCTAACTTACATACTTGAAGTGACATATCTCTATTAGTTTGGGTTTTCTGATTTCTAAAATTAAATACTCTCTTACAATGGCTTCTTGATTTGCAGGGACCAAGGAAGAAGATTCTCCTCGCCATCTTGTCCTTGTCTAAACGGAAACCATGATAACTACATGCTACATGAGGCGAACGCATTGTAGAGTTTTATGTAATTGTGGCTGCAAATCCAGAATGTAGTTGTACAGGCCAGAATGCATCCCTTTTTAAATCTAAAAAGTCTGGAAAGTTGGCTGTGTTTATTGTTTCGCATATTTGCAGTTGTTTGGGCACTGAATATCAGTAACCGTAGAATTTATATAGAGATGAAGTGGACTACGTTTATTTTATAAAAGAAGATCTTTTAGTGGTTATGTATATAGCTTTATTAATTAAAGATCTAAAATGTTGCTTCATTTTGGAAGTGGTGTTTGGACTTGGCTATTACCATTGCAATATAATGTTATGTTGGATAAAATATGTTAAAAATGTGTATATATTCACTTGTTGATGTTCATTAAACAAATGAAAATCATTTTTCTTGTTTTAGCTAATTGGTCCAAATTATAGTTAAGGGTCATAATAATCCTAGTTTTTCTACTTTATCGTCTTTAGCCTCGGATGAATAATCAAATTCTTTATCAGTCATGCACGAGTTAAATCTGAATTACCCGACCAGTAAAGCTCAAATTCTTCATCCAATTAACAAGGTTCGAATTCAAGTCAAATGTTGAATTATTTTCTATTTTATTTGCTGCTTTGTTATTTGGACTTAGTTTATAAGCTTAATCGATGATAGGCCCTAATAAATATTAGGATCCATTAACAATTCATGATTTTAGACAATCTGTAATTCAAATAAACCTAGTTCCCAACAATGCCTCAATCTTAATAAGCTCTAACAGTAGGAGTACTGGGTGGAGAAGACGCCGAACCACCACGACCCTTCTTTCCACAATCGTTCCCATTCCTTGACGCCAAAGCAACCAAAAACCTATTGTTGGCTTGCTCACGGCTGATCTTGACCACCGACGATGATGATATGTTCTTGCCGCAGGGATGGTCCGCTGGAAATCTATGTTTCAGGCAAACCTTAATCTGGCAAACCTTGCAAGTGCAAGTGTTCGAGAACGTCAATATCTCTCTGCACCGCCGGACTGGGCACGTCGGTTTCTTCTTCTTCTTCGGGTCACAATCTCCGGAATTCTCGTGTTTCTCCAGCATCAACTTTTCATCTTCTCTGTCGTGACCGGTGGTTTCGATTGACATGGAACAAATTTCACAGACCAATACCTTCCGGCTATTGTAGTCCGATTTGGGGCATTCATGAGACTTGTATGATCGGTGCTCCACACAGAAAACCTACAGATATTGTATGAAAACCACATTATTTCAATTTCCTAGAGTTTCATCTATAAAAAAAAAAATAAAGTTCAAATTCAAATTTGAGAAAGAGAAACTCAATTTGAAATTTACCCTGCGACAAGCATCGCAATTAAATGGGAGAAAATCGAGTTGATTGCATTCCGGGTGTTGGCAGTGCATTCCTAAATCTGGAAAAGCTTCTGTTCCTCCTCCTCCTTCCATTTCTCTCTCCTCTCTGTCTAGGATTGGTTTCTGTTTCTTCCTTTCCTCTGGGTTTTGATCTAAAGGCGGATCTGTAGGTGCAAATAAAAGATTTCAAGAAGAAGAATGATTTCTTGAGCCACCGGTCTTTGGTTTATAAATGGGTTGTTGTTGTGGCTTGGGGACGAAGCCAAAACCAAACGGTACGAAACTTCCTGTCCCCCCTGCCCACGCGGTGCCACGGAGGATTTACGTCCGCCCTTACTCAGACTAATGGGCTTGCCTGTTCCCGACTGGTCTAGAAAGTCCTGGAAGGCTCAAATTTCTGTGCTATGGCCCTGGCCTAATGGGTTTTTAGGAAAGAGGATGAGGTTGAACTCACAATGAGTAGAAATGAATTTTTATCACTAGACCACTTCCTCACCTCACAAACATGACCCATCAACATTGCATAATGTGCGAGAATATAGAACTGTAAACCTTGACATTTGGGTTGTGGCCCATAGGTTGGTTCCAAAGCCAGGTGGCCAATGAGCTGAGGATTGTCTTGGCCCACAATATAAGCCCATGAAGTGCCCACATGTTTTCTTGTTCGCTCCACTTGTAAGCCCGAGTTACTTGTCAGACAGGCTGATAAAATTCAAAAAAATAAAAAAGACACACCCATTAGGGTCGAGCCGATGAATAACCCACCAAATGCCCATAAGCTCGAAATCACCCAATGTTGACCACACTAAGAGAAACGAAAGCACAGGTAATACTAGTTGACGAAGTGGCGTTAAGGATCTGTAATGGTACGAAAAGAGAGGTTATAATGATATGATCTACATCTGCACCACTCCTTGTAGAGTAGATTCCACATCCAACCAAGACTTTGACCAGAAAACGAAAGAACTCTCACTATTGCCAATAGGCCAGTTGGGCCGTGAGCACGGTGAAAACGGGCTTTTCCAAAACGTCAAGTCAAACCAAGTCAATATAGAATAAATAAATGACCCAAGTCAACTTCTATGGTTGTAGGGCAAGAAAGCGAAGGTGGATATTTGGGTTGGGGCACAACATAATTAAGAGAGTCATTCCATTTACAGCGAGATAAATTGGGCAAACACAAGTGGTCTAGTGTCTGAGCTTATTAGTCAGACGACAACTACTTCACTTATTAAATTAGTATTAATCGCCTATTTCAGAAAGGGATGGAGTATAAAGAACTAAAAACGCTAGCAACGTTTTTTTCCCCCGGCATGGGGAAATAACAAATTGTGGGCCGCCATTTTTCAAAGGGGTTAGCTTAGCCGTTTGATTAGTCAGCGACCTAATCCATGAACCAGAAAATGGTTGGAGCCCAAACCTGGCCCGAAATAGACCCTTACGTAACTGGAACAAAGCCCACTGATCCTTAATCATTGACCTTACAAACAAAAAGGTCCATGCCAATTCGTAAAGGAGGAGGAGTCGTGTCATTCAATAAAGTTCAGAGCATAATCAAATAATATACTCTTTATTATAAAGAGAGGGCATTAGTCAATAGAGCCAAAACTGTAATGTTTGGTGTTAATTTGTATTATTCAAACGTAATTATTGTAATGAAGATCCTTCCAGATGTTTACTGTGGATACCTTTTCCCTATATTTGGAGTTAATTTTTTTAGGTAAAAAATAATAATTTATGCTGGAACCCACAGTAAAATCAATAGTTGAGATTATTAAGTCTATTTTTTAAGTTCATGTAGCATTGCTTAAAATAATAATTTAAAAAATTTCGTAAAAAATAATTAGAGTTAAACCCCCCTAAAACTATTTGGGATGTTCTTTAAAAAGTTGAAAAAAATTTGTTTTTGAGTGATTTTCTAATTTTTTTGATTTTTTATGTCAAAATAAAAAAAATAATTACATATATGTATAGATTATGCATAATAATTTGTAAAATATGAATTTTAATTTTTTTTAAGTCATTAATCATATTTTATGAATATAATAAACTAAAAAATTATATGAGATCCACGATAAATTTCTAAAAAGTTAGAAAAAAAAATTCATAAAATTAGCCTAAATAAATTTTTTTAAGTCCAAAAAACTAATATATATACTGCTCCAAAAATTAAGGTACAAACAGGCATATCTTATTTTATTCTGAAGTCTATAAAATAACTTGTATAGCCAGCTCCAGGCTCACTATGGACACATAAAAGAGGGCTATAGAGCATAGGTGTTTAAGGGGTCCGACCCTGACTTGTGGGGCAGAGGATTTTTTTTTTTTGGGGTTGTGGGGCAGAGGATTACAGGCCGAAAGACCAACCAACATACTTAGTGACTGCCAGTAGCAACTCTCTAATTGATTGATGTCTTAATCGCCCTCTATCTTTTTCCTATAAACTTCGTACGGGCTTAAGATCTTTTTTCTGGCTTTTATGTGTTCTATCTAACAAGCCTAATCAACGTCATGCATGATAGTCTATAATTCATATGCTTTTGTCGAGAGAAAAATATAGGATGAAGGTTAAATGCACATCCTCGGGGAAGGTAACTGGTATGAAGTTGTTTGCACACAATTCTTCGTACCAATAGAGATGATAGTGTATCGTCGCGTATTCGTTTACGCGTTATGTCTAAATATTATCGTTTTAGAATTTATTCTATGACTTAATTATATTTGATACATGAATTTATAAGCATATAAATTGTGTATAATCATGTTTAACGTCAATTTTTTTATTAAACAAGCTTAGTCCGTGAATCAAGTAATAATATAAATTCTTTAAAATTCAAATGAAAACCCAATAATCTCATACAAGAAATGGCAAGGAGGATTGCAGTCTTTATGTTAGAGTTTCCTAAATTAGCTACAAACTCATCTAATATTACCCTTAATTAATAGGACTAATCTCAAATTGCACTCCAAAAGATTACTTGAATCTCAATTTGAACAAGTTTAAAAATTTTATATTTATGATCCAAAAAAAATTTCTTCCATTAATTCTAGTTAAATAGTTTTCAATTGTATCATGTCATGTTCGAATCAATAAAAAAATATTTTTAAAATTTTTAAAAAATTATAAAATATATTTTTGCTTACAATACTTGTTAAATAGTTATTTATGTGTACAGTTTAGACACGAATCTTTTGACTGTTCGATCAAATTAAAGTTAGATATGAATAACATAACTGTAGACATGAAATAACTATTTAATAAGTATTGTAGACAAAAAATTAGATATTTTTATAATTTTTAAAAAATATTAAATAGTAATATATAAATTTTCGTTAATGTGAAATATACGACACAAACGCAATTGACTTGACACGAAAATATTTTGTGTTAAAATTATTTTTTTATCAACTCAAACACAACACGAAAATAATACAATACAAAATAACATGATACGATACAATTGAGAGATATTTAACGAGTATTAATGGATTGAATTTTTTTTTAATCATAAATGTGAAGCATGTAAACTTTCAAGATACAATTTATAATTATCTCAAAATTTTTGACCGGTAAAATAGATGACAGTTAACCCCCAATGTAAATTAATAGAAATTTATACCTTTTAAGGTATAAATTAATATTTTTAAATTTTAAAGATATAAATTAAAATTTGAATGATTTTTTAGCCCTAATTAATAAAGGACAGGAAAAGGGGCGGTTGGGGCATTCTATCGAGCAACAAAAAGGCATACTTTTGACAAAAGAAAAAGAGGCACATCCAGAGTAGAACACCCCCTTACACATTCAACGTCTCGGGCCGCGAGCGAGAACCTTAACAACTAAGCAAGCAATCATGGTGGATATCTGCACGAGTGCTGGTGCTCTTCCCGGTGACTTTGTTGGATAAAGTTGTGTGAGTGTGAGAGACCTTCACTAGGCCTAGGGCAAGATTTTTTGTCTTTTTTCCGACATTTTGGGAATTTTTTTTTTAATTTATTATATTTGATTAAGTGTGATATTCTTACTCAACTTCTAATCAAATTAATCAAATAGAATATCGGGTAAACATTTTTATAATTATTAATTTTTAAATTATTTTAACAATTCAATTAAATAACATGTACTAATTTAACAACACAATAAACTAATAACACTAAAATCTAAAGTAATTACAACAATAATAACAATAAAATATAAACATCAATCTATCATAATTATTGCACAAATATAATAATAATTATTTTAAATTTAAACCATATGATTAAAGAATTAGAGTTTTTAGTGTGTATGTATGTATGTATGTATAAAATAAAGTATAATATAATTCATATTTTAAAAAATGAATAAAAATAACTTTTGTTATTCGCGGTTAAGATCTCTTTAAATTTTACTTTAAAATTAATTTAACGACTAATGTTAAAACCCCAAATTTAATATAAAAAAAAATCCATAAATGTGTGTTTGGAATAACTTTTTAAGAGTATTTTTATGAATTATTTCTTATAAGCTCTTTTAAAAAAAATAATATTTAGAAACGCTCTATCACAACCTTTACCATCATCACCGCCACCGCCACCACCACTATCGCCACCCTACCACACCTACCGCTCCACCACCACCACCGTTATCATCACCACCCCCCACCACCACACCATTTCCCACCGCCCCACCACCACCATCATCACTACCACCACTGCTTCATCACCATCATTACCATTACCACCACTATCCCACCACCACCGTCCCACTAGTGATGACCGTGATTCCAAAAGTCGGGTCTCGTGAGTTATGTCAAGCAGAGTAAGGCCTCGAATACATTTTAAGGTTATGACTGTGATGAAAAAATTATAAAAAAAATATTTAGCAATGATAGGCTACTCGAATCGTGCAAATTGAAAAGTATCATAGTTTATTCATTATTTAGAGACTGCAATATTTAGTGATTGAGAAGGTTATTAGCGCTCTTGAAGTATACGAAAATGGATGAGGGTGTTACAGATTGGTATCAGAGCATAAGTATGAGATTTTGTAGACTATCCTAGGTTTAATTACTTAGGATGACGACTTGGGGGTAGTGGAGGAAATTGATTTGTGATGAACATAAATTATCATATCAAAGGTTTAATTTGTGGTGACTTGTCTATATGTTGGTGGATTAACTTCGATTTTCTTGGAGATGACTTTTAGGGATGATTTGTGCACGAGTTATTTGGATTGAGGTTACACCTGTACGGTTAGTACTTTACTAGAGTTGCACAGCGATAGCATAATGGAACATGCAAGTGAAAATCAAGTGAATGTGATAAAAATATGCGTTTACCATAACGAATAATGGGGATATGCAAGAACATTGAGGTAAGTATAAATTTTAAATAAGTATTCTGATATTGGTATACACACTTATGCATTGATGAGTACGACGTGTAGGTGGAAATTTCGAGGACAAAATTCTTTTAAGGTAGGTGGATTGTGATGACCGTGATTTTGAAAGTTGGGTCTCGTGAGTTGTATCATGTAGAGTAAGGCCTCAAATGCATTTTAAGGGTTATGACAGTGGCGCCAAAATTAAAAAAAAAAAATTTATTTAGCAATGATAGGCTACTCGAATAGTGCAAATTGAAAAGTATCAGAGTTTATTCATTATTTGGAGACTACAACATTTAGTGATGGAGAAGGTTATTAGCGCTCTTAAAGTATTACGAAAATGGATGAGGGTGTTACACCCCCACGACCATCACAATTACCATCACCGCCACTGTCCCACTTGGACCCCCACTCCACCTTCACTACCACCACCACCATCGCCACCCATCATTGATTGTTATCATTGTCGTCCACTGCCACCGCCTACCGTCATCATTATCTTATTTTTATATTTATTATCATTACCACCATTATCTCACTACCATTGTCGCCCATCGTCAACACCCACCACTACCATTGTTGTCCACTGTCACCCATTACCATAACCCACCATTACCTGTCGCCGCTCACCATCGTCACCAGCAACTATCACCCACCTCCACCACACCTACCACCATCACTCATCATCGTCCATCACTGCAACCACTCACTATCACCTACCCCCACCACACTTACCACCACTGCTATTCGCCACCACCCATCACACTATCATTTAGAAGCATCCATCGTTGCCCACCAGCGCTGTTGTTGTCACCCACGACTGTTACTACCATCAGCGTCATCCAAAAATCTGCCATCATCATCATCCAAAAATTCACCACCATCACCATCGTTATCACCCACGACTGCCACCACTACCACAGTTGTCTCTACCTACTACAACCATCACCGTCTCCCATCATCACCCATCACCACTACCACTCACCACCACTAACACCGTTCACCCTCATTACAATAGATACTTAAATTCTTTATCTTTCCTTTATGTTTGTAATTTAATTTTGGGTGTGAATACAAATATGTTTATTATTGACAATTTTTTTATTACTTCATGCCTTCAGCCATGAAAAATAACTAATATATATATAAATAAACAAATCAATGCAGGTAAGGTAGGGTAGGATTGGAATACAAAAAATAATGGTTATTTCGTATTCTTACCCGATTTAATCAGAAGACCAAAAACTCTTTCACACTTCTATCCAATTTTTTCGACTAGTTGTTCATTTGGGTTAGATAGGGTCAAATAAGATAGAAAATTGTGGCTAATCAGAAATTTGAACATCCCCTAAGTAGGGAAAGATTTTGGCCTCAATGGAAATGGTTGTTCAATGTTGTTAGTACCAATTGAACGATTTGGACTCTAGGCTTCCAGACAAAATCCTCAATTTAATCATGTACTAAAACCTGTTTAAAAGTATACAAATATTAGCGGCGGCTCAATAAGATGTATGAAAATTATTTTTCCCAATCATTATCTTATTTCACACTTCCTCAATTGAGGCAGTAATTAAACAAGTCAAATACAATAATTTAATTGTAAGGAGATAATTAAATATTTCAATATTTAGAAAATAAACATTTGAGAAGAAAAGACTTTTCAAGTACTCTCACCTAAAAGATATTTGTTTTATATTTATAAATAGATTGAAAAAGTATTAGGGATACAACTTGGGCGGGCTGAAAGGTCAACTCTATATATAGAATCTTTAACCCGAGCCCGAACTCAAACCCAACTTCAACCTGAGGTACTCAACCCGAGTACTGCCCAAGTTGAATTCAGACGGGTTAGGTTGAATTCGGGGTTACAAATCAAATAAACACAAAGAAATTAAACCAAAAAGTTCAAAATACCATAGCCACCACAACCACTACCCATAGCTACCGCCACAATTACTGCCCATCGCCACCACAGCCACCAAGTCGTTGCCCACATAGCCACCACACCACAGACGTTCCCACACAGCCACTAGATCTCATTATCGTTGTGGTCTTCGACGCCATAGCCATCAGATTACTAGATTTGAGAATCGTTGTGGTCTTCGGCACATAGATGGAGTGAGAGGGAGGCCGAGAGAGAGTAAGAGAGAGCCTAAGGGATGGAGAGAGGCTGAGAGATGGAGATGGAGAGGGGCTGAGAACGAGAGAGGTAGAGAGAACGAGGGAGCAAGAATGAAAAACCAGTGTATATATATATATATATATATATTTATTTATTTGTCAGGTTTGGGTTGAACCCGTGAACCCGATGCCTTAACCCGAGGCCCGTCCAAATTAAATTTAAGTTTGAATTTTTGACCCAACCCTAATCCAAATATTAAAAATCTTAACTCAAACCCTAATTTTTTTAGGTTGGACTTGGATTAAAATCGGGTTCGTCCGTCCAAGTTACACCCCTAAAAAGTATCATCATTCAGGCAACATTCTTGATTTCTTACACTTCACAGGTTACCAAGGTGTTTGGGTTTAATTTGTATACAAACCCAGCTTAAAAACGTAATTAGATTGAATTTATTTTATAATTTAAACGAGTCAAAACAAAATCAACCCTTACTTTCTTAAATTTGTTAACAACTCCTCACATTAATACGAAGTGATTAAGTCGTGCGGGTCAATTGTAGAGGGTCGAATATGTAAGCAATCATGACGATTTAATCATCAATAATATTACTTGTATTTGTATTTTTATATCCGATCTTGTATTGTGTGTATTGAATTGATAATAAAATTCATATAATACTAAAATTCATCTATAATCTATTCCTCACCTTAAATCCATGAATTAAATACCAATAACATTACTTTTCAAAAATCTAAGAATATAGTTTTAAAAAGGGTGTTTGGAAATATGCTCAAAGTTCATTAGAATCCTACAAATTAGTTATGACCATCATTAGACAAACAAACCAAAGTAACAAATCATCAGTAACAATCAATTTTCATGTTTTATGGCTAAGTAATTGACAATGTTTTTACCCTTTATTCCTTTTTAATCAATCATCACCACCTTCTTCTCTTCCTGGAGACCCCGTCTACAGTAGTAGCGTACAGTTACACCTTCCTATTTTTCCCACTCTGATTCTCTATCTGTGGAACCTTTTTTCACATGCCGTTCACCAAATCTCGTCATGTTCTGCGTCGTACACACCAACAAACATATGATTGTCCTTCGAAATCCATGGATTTCAATCAAATTCGTTCCAATATTTTCAACGTAAACTTCACTATATTTGAAGGATTTTAGAGAGACAGAGAGAGAGGGAGAGAGAGATGGGGAGTGGCAAGCATAGGTCGAAGATCTTCTTCCACCGTTCTTCACCCATCACCGCCTTCAGGAAACAAAAATTCCCAAGAGAATTTGTATGTCCTATTTCTGGCTCTCTAATGGCCGACCCTGTCATTGTTTCTTCAGGCCACACTTTCGAGCGCAATTGTGTTCTTGCCTGCAAGTATCTCTCCTTCATACCCACACTCCCAGCTGGGTGTACCGCTGATTTCTCGACCATCATCCCCAACCTCGCCCTCAAATCTACCATTGTAAACTGGTCATGTTCTTCCCTCCATGACCCTCCTAAACCGATCGATTTTCACTCTGCGTGCAAACTCGTCCAAACGTTAATGGACTCTCAAAACCCCAAATCACAACGAACCCATTTCAAGACTCGTGACGAAAAACATACCCAATTGGTCAAAGAGGCCGCAGAGAAGAATGGCATTGCAGTGACGAAGTTAACTGATTCCGACACTGAATTGACTGGGAGAACTAGTAGACTCAGTTCCAGTTCAGATGAATCGGTGGCCTTAGCTAATGGACCCACCACTCCTCTGCCTCTCAAGACTCGACCCTCCTGTTACTCTTCCGAATCATCGTCCGATATCGAAACGCTGAACTCAAACTCACTCGAAGAGGAAGAATTTATAGAAAAATTAAGGAGCTCTCAGGTCTTTGAACAAGAAGAAGCTGTCATTTCCCTTCGAAAACTCACCCGAACTCAAGAAACTGCCCGTCTCCATCTCTGCACTCCTCGCTTGCTCTCAGCCCTCCGAAATCTAATCACCTCGAGATATTCATCAATTCAGGTAAATTCCACCGCAGCATTGGTGAACCTGTCACTAGAAAATCCCAACAAGATCAAGATCGTACGGTCGGGAATAGTCCCACCCTTGATAGATGTTCTAAGTGTTGGATTCCCCGAATCGCAGGACCATGCAGCCGGTGCCCTCTTCAGTTTGGCCTTAGATGATCAGAACAAGACTGCAATTGGGGTTTTAGGGGCGTTGCCATCGCTTTTGCACGCGATACGATCCGACTCGGAGCGGACTCGACACGACTCAACTTTAGCTTTGTATCACCTCTCACTGATCCAGAGTAATCGAGTTAAGTTGGTGAAAATCGGCTCTGTTCCGATGCTTTTGGGGATGGTGAGGTCCGGTCATATGACTGGTCGAGTCATGCTGATCCTGTGTAACTTGAGTGCTAGTGTGGAGGGGCGTGCGACTGTGCTCGACTGCGGTGGTGTGGAGTGTTTTGTGGGAATGCTGAGTCGAGGGGAATTTGACTCGGAGTCGACTCGGGAGAGTTGTGTCACAGCATTGTATGGGTTGAGTCAGGGTGGGTTGCGGTTTAAGGGGTTGGCAAGAGAAGCTGGGGCAGAGGAGGTGCTGAAGAAGGTGGAGGAAATTGGAAGTGAGAGGGTTAAGGAGAAGGTAAGGAGGATAATGGGGTGATGAGAGAGAAGGACGAGGAGGAAGAGGTGGATTGGGAGGAGTTGCTTAACTCAGGGGAGGTGAGTCAGACTCGTTATAGACTCGGAGGTGGGAGGGATGGGTCGGGTGTCAACCCGTCTGAGTTTTGAGTATTTGGACATAGTTTGATTCTTTTTTTGGGTATATTTTGTAAGAAATTAACTCGTGTTAAGTTTTACATGGCTGTTTTTTGGGCTGATTTGGATTCTGGTCTGGTTCTCACTTACGTGGATTGCTTATGTTTCAAGTGACAATGGTGTTTTGAAGGATAGTGAAATTGTAAATAATATGTTGGGAGTGTCAATGCCATGATGACAAGGGGATGTAATTTAGGTTATTTCCTCCTCCTTCTGGTGTACCACTTCTCCTTCTGGCGAAAGGAGATGTAATTCACAAACTCTGCGATTTGTTTCTTGGATTTCTTTAGTTTTGTTTATATGTTCATGGTTTTGTATTGGATTGCCATCTTGGAGGATTTCTTTCCCCAACCTTTATTCGGAATTTATCTTAGTTGCAAACTACTAGAGTTGTGAAATGCGATGTACTGGTATCAGTAGAAGGCTGTTAAACCTTCCATTTGTTTAAGTAGTGGGAAGCTCCAGTCCCATGGTTATTAAACCTGCATGGTGCGCTTGCATTTGTACAACATCTTTTAAAATCATGGAAGTGTACTAAGAAAAAAATCTATTTCTGCTGACTTCTTGCTCAGACTGGAGTGTTGTGATGCAGCTATTAGGCTTGAAAAGCTTCGTGAAGCAGGTATCCCATGGTGCTCACTTTTGTTGAAGTAACACAGCAAAA
>CAUOFW020001786.1:0-70647 GCA_963454935.2 Ilex paraguariensis
GCATCTATGCTCGAATTTTTCCTTTCTTTAGTTGCTAATAGACTTAATCATTCTCTCCCCCCAAATTATATATATCAACCACCACAGCTTCCCAATTATGGTGATTCACTCTAATCAATACCCCTTTGAGAGTGTTCTAACACTCATAGCCTAAGCTGATGCAGCAAACAAGGATTCTGAGTCTATCCAAGAGATTGGTTCCTCAAATCTATGAATCAGTAGGGCTAAGAATTATCATAGTTTTTCTGAATGAAAGCTCTCTTCAAGAGCTAAGGTCTCAATATTCAATTCCAAACTCTGTGCGTTTGTGAGTCCTTCCGCTGACAAGACTACTAATTCCTTTTTCCCTAATGGGGCTTGCTTCTACGAGTCTATTATCAAAGACAAACTCCATTTTTGATCCGTAAATATATTGGGGGGAGGGCCTTTACCTTTTGAACATTGCTCTTGCCTAGCTGACCCCTAATAGTTGGGGTTTTTAATTGGTATGGACATCATTTGGGCTAAGGTAAATGGTGCTAACATGTAGCCAACCTTTACCGAACTCATGCAGTGCTACAAGCTCACCCCTTGCTCTGGGCTAGGTTGGGTTGGTTCTACTTCTTGAAAAAGGAAGGTCTAACCCTATTGATAGGCTACTCCTCCAATATGAAAGAATGGAAAGACAAGTTTTTCTTTGTTGTAGTCCTAGTTGGGAATTTAGGCCCTCTAAGCTCCTTCTACTAGCTCTTTTGGGGTTCCCACATTTAGGGGACTCTTACCCTTCTTCCAAGTAAGTGCACTCCCTTTCAACACCTTTATGTATTGTCTTTGGGTTCTCACTTTTATCCTTTTTGAAGAACAGGTAAATCAAATCCCATATCCATTGAGTCGAGGACATGAATTCAACAACCACTTGACTATCCTATAAAGGACCTCTCCAAGCTTATGAGGGATACTAGAGCCTTCTCTAGGTGGCCCTGTTGTTCCTTCTAAAACAACCTCTCTTCCAAAAGGGGTAAATATTTTTTTTTTAAATTTGTCCTATTTTTAGACATGCCCTAATTTTTGTAACTCTCTAACTATGGCCCCTAAGGTGATTGGCAAAAAGTCCCTCCAAGCTATTGCAGCTAGGAGGGTATCTAAAACCAGCCTTTTTTTTCTCGCTAGAGACTGAGGATGTCCTTCCCTAGGGTAAAGGGGGTGTCTTTAACCTCCAATACCTCTCCAAACTCTTCTCCATCTGCTAATCTCACCCTTGAGGATGCTACATTTCAAGTTGCCAGCACTGGGCTGGCCAAGTCTCTCCCTCATATTGGAAGCTTCTTTTACTCTTGTGACAAACAAAGAAAAGGGTAAGGTTTTGGTAGCTGCTGAGGACAAGTCTCGCACCATACCATATCTTCTGACAAGCCCAACAATTGTTCCTCTGTCCATGTGGAACAATGTGGAGGAGGTAATGGCTCAACTTGACCAGTTTGCTCATAAGGGCGAGGTGCAAGCCACCTTTGACTTAGGGGCATCTTTGGTAACCAAAATCTTGGCCTTTACAAGGTAAAGTTTTGACTTCTCTAAGTTTGCTTATTTCCTCCTCTATTTTTAATCCCTTCTTCCCTTTTTTTAGCTTGACATCCTTACTACGAGCCTCTCCTATTCTGCTCTTAACGAGAAGAATTCCTGTGAGGAGGAAATCTAGTCTTTTCGCTCCCAATTGGAGGCAAAGGATGAGGAAATAGGCTCTACTCGTAGGAACACTCCCTGTTTCATGGATACTATCGAGAAAGCTTCAAATAGACTTTCCTCCATTGAGAAGGATAGAGACAAGGGCTCAAAGTACAACAGTGAGCTGCTAGCTAGAATGAATGGGGTCATAGTTGAACTTTCTATGAGGAGTAAGGACCTAGAGGGCGAAAGGGAGACCCTTACCCAAAAGGTCTTAGAGCTTTCTGCCTCTTCTAAACAGAAAGAGCTTGAGCTAAAGGCTATTGGAGCACTGGCTTTATCTATGTATCAAGACTCCATGGGGTTCAAAGAGGAGATGTTAGAGTATTACATGGATGGGTTTGAGGACTTTAGGAGACGTGTCTAGAAGAGGTTCCCTAATTTGGACTTTCCTTTTTTCCAAAGCTGACAAAAATGTGGCTCTAGTAGCTATTGCTGACAACAAGGTGGGTGATGGCGATGAGGTGAATAGCTTGCCTCCAATAAAGATGAGGGAGGAGCTAGCTTTAGCATGTGTCAAAGATCCTCTTGATGTTGCCAAGGAAGTGGTTAACGCGGTTGCTAGTTCTTGGAAGTCAATACCAGTACTCATGCTTTGTCCCCTAGAGAGACTACCTAATTTTTTTTTTGTGATATCTTAATAGAAAATTTTGTTTTAATTTTTGCCTCCTTCTTGTCTCAATACTCTTGTCTTCGAATGGACTGATGGCTGACCCATTCCACATTTGAGACCCAATTTTTTTTTTATTTTAGGTCTAGTTTGGGCTAGATTTACCAATGGGCTCAAGTTGGTGGGGGAGACGAAATCATATCTTCCTCATGACTTTTGAAACGACATACAAGTGATAGTTACACTCTGCCTTAACTACCATGCCATTAAAAGGAATAACTGATGTCGTTTTAACTCCACTATGCTTTGAACATTAGACATCCAGCCTCCTAAGTGTAGGTACTATGCATTTAAATCCATTTAAGGAAAATAGGAGCAACCTCTATTTAAGCTTCTTTAGAACTTTGCGTTTTTCGGTATCTTCCACAAACATTGCACTTCTATTTTTCTCATGGATTCTTAGCATCAAAATAGAATCTTTAGGAGATGTGCTGATCTTTTCATGGAATCAGACTGGGCTGACTTACTGGTTCATAGTGTTATGATAATATTCAACCTACTAGCCATTCGGGAATGCTATGACTTTCTTACTGGGATTTGGGTTCATATCCCCAAACTTGACTCCCCTTACAATGTCGTTTCTCCTTGGGGTTGCTTCTTTGAGCATGCCTTTGAGGTTGGCCTCTGGTTTCCACTCTCTTCCTTTATAAGGGTTGTTCTCCATTACTTCAACTTGTGCCCCACTCGCATCTCCATGGAGGGGTGGGGTATCTTGTTGGATTAATGGTTATCTAGTTCTTGCCCGGGCTAGGTCATTCTCCTATTGTGGTTAACTTCATCAATATCTTCTGCTTGTCCCCTAATGATCACCACTTCTACCAGTTTCTTCAAAGAGATGACATGCCTGAGCTCGTTTCTAAACTCCTACACCCTCCCTTGATTTGGAAGGGAAATTCTTCTATGTCTGTAAAGATAGATGGGAGTTTGAAGGGACTATAGATTCTTCTAACACAATTAAGTTTTGTTACTGCTTTCATTGTGAATAATTGCCCTTTTTGCTCTAAATGACTCTTGCTTGTTCATGTTTGCAATAGAAAGGCCTTCCTTGTGCCTAGCTATGGGCCAGGATTGAGAGGGTTGCTAAAGGAGGTCCCAAGCCTCTTAGGGGTTTAATTACCCCTAAGAGACTTGTTTTCCTAGGTCTTGGTTGCCCACTTGCTATTGAGGAGGAGATCCCTTTTGATAATGAGGGACCAGCAGCAGTTTCAGAGGATGATGATGTAGGACTAGTTGTGGAGTCGATGGCTAAGTTTATTGCCTCTCGTAAGTGAAGCTGTGACAAGGGATATTCTTCATCTAGAAAAAGGCAGAAGGGGGCTAACTAAGCTTGGACCATGCTACTTGTTATTTACCTTTTTAGAAAATTGTAGTGTTAATGAATGAAATGATCACTTCTTTGCTCTCTTTTTTGCCTTCTTTCCTTTCCTCCCTTACCCTTGACTTTGGAAGAATGTTAATTTTGTAAAAGTCACTTTTGAGCTTTATTCGAACTAGTTAAGGAGCTCGAAAGTCCCAACATTGCTTCTGTTGAATCAAATAGACTCAATTCAAGCTAGGTGAGGGGCTTGAAAGTCTTCTATTGAGTCAAATAAACTCAATTTGAGTGAGATGAAGGGCTCGAAAGTCCCAACGTTGCTTCTATTGAGTCGAATAGACTTATTCTGAGCTAGGTGAGGAGCTTGAAAATCCCAACTTTGCTTCTGTTAATTTGAATAGACCCAATCTGAGCTAAGCGAGGGGCTTAAAAGTCCCAACATTGCTTCTATTGAGTCAAATAGACTCAATCTGAGCTAGGCAAAGGGCTTAAAAGTCCTAACTTTCCTATTGTAGAGTTGAATAGACAAAATTCAAGCTAGGCGAGGGGCATGAAAGACCCAACTTTGCTTTTGTTGAGTCGAATACACTCAATCTTATCTAGGCGAGGGGCATGAAAGTCTCAACTTTGCTTCTGTTGAGTCAAATAGACTCAATCTAAACTAGGTGAAAGGCTTAAAAGTCCCAACATTGCTTCTTTTAAGTCAAATAGACTCAATCCGAACTAGGCGAGGAGCTTGAAAGTCCAAATTTCATACTTGCTTATTATAGAAAAAACTTCATTCTTTTATTAAAAAGAAGATAACATAGCTTTATTCTGAAGCAATTACATTGGAGCAGAGATTCGTGTAAGCCACTAGTAGAATCTTTTTAGGTGTTCCATATTCCAAGGATATGGCAATTTTGTTCCTTCCAAGTGTTACTCTCTTTATAAGTCGATAGGGTCCTTCTGAAGTTGCCCCCAACTTCCCTTCTCCTGGATTCTTGGTGTCTTGGCGACTTTTCTAAGTACCAAGTCATTAGGCACAAATTGCCTTGGTTTTACTTGAGCATTGTATTACATGCAGACCTAACTTTGATATGCCACCATCCTTATTTAGGACTCTTCTCTTTTTTCCTCGAGCCAATCAAGTTTATTTGTGAGTAGCTAATTATTCATGATGAGATCCAACTCTTTGGTCCGATGAGTTGCCATCCTTATTTTTGTCGGGGTATGATTAGCACAAAACATTGCATATTTCTAGGTGCTAATCAAAATATTTTAACTGCTTTTGAAGATTAAATGTTTGGAGTTATATCTGTTGAGTTATTAACGATGATATTTGGTGTTTGCAGTTAAAAGGTGCTAAATAAGGCTCCTTAAGGCCTTCCTAGATGTTTTGAGATGATTGGAGGTGAAAGAATGGCCAGAGGAAAGCTTTGGAGTAATGAAATCAAAAAATCCAGACAAGGATGCAGAAGTGTACCGATACAGTCTAGCCACTGGAACATAGCGTACTGGTACTGTGTACTGGTACGGTAAAGACTCTAGAGTTCGACGTACCGATACGCTCTACTATTCTACCCAACTGCTCTGCAACTCAGACCTGTACTTCGTGGAACCCTCCATGACATTCTCTTATAACTCCCTGACACTCCTAGCATACAGAACACCCCCTCATGCACCTCCTCTAGGACTTTTGGAGCATAGGTCATAAATGTGGAGAAAGGAGAGAAAGGTTGTTGGGTGAGGAGACACAGCCTGCACCAGCCCACCTTATTTCATGCTCCTATGTTGGAAATCACATCAGGAGCTGCAAGAGACTCCAGGGCACGTTTTTGGAAGGAACTCTCTCCATTATTCAGCATTAGACAGTAGAGAATATATATAGAGAGAGATAGTCTGGAGTGGCTACCTAAGCTTAGAAAGCTACAAGGAGGAAGATGATGAATAGTAGATAGAAAACTTGAATTTTTTGTATTTTCTTCCATCGTTTCACTTGTATTTTATTGTAAGACTCTTGTAAAATTTATTATTTACTTTTAATGTCATTTATTTCAAGTGCTTCGCAAGTTTAATTGAGTATCTTAGTTTCTACCATTGTTGTCTTAAGTTTTCTTCATTTCCTAGCTTTAAAATGGGTATTGCATATTTTTCTTCATAGTTTAAGATTTCTTGCATTAAGTTAAGTTTCATGTTTCCTTTCTTCATTATGTCTCTTTACATTATGCATTTCCCTCTTGCTTTCATGAGTAGCTAGATTTTTAGTTGGCTAATCCAAGGGAGACCTCCTCTTGGGTTTGCCATTTCAACTCATTTTCTTTCCTCCTCTCGGTGTACGATGGTTTGGTTTGAATGGATTGAGGGTGGATAAGATGGTGAGCCTTTGATATTCCGTAGACTTGGTCATGGTTTACGCTTAGATACTCATTCCATCTCATCCCTAGCTTCTCACGAATCAATCGTTCATCTATGCACCATTGGAGGAAGGTTTCGAGTTGAATTGGCCCTCGCATTGGAATGACCTCTTTGGATTAGCCAAAACTTGCTTTCCATTGCATTTTCATTTACAAAAACTCCAATCACCAAAACATAAACAAAAGATTTTACACTTTCCCCTTTTTTCACAAAATCACCTTCACCACACTTGAGATTTCCTTCCCTGAGGAGACGACCTTGGAATACTTTTTCAAGTAAAACAACAACACACAAAAGACTCCTTGTGCTTGGGGAGCACTTTTGTTCATAACATTACACTCATTTTGTACATTTCATATTCCACCATTCTGTTGCCCCTTTTCCCCCATCATTCTGAGGGAGAGTGACACTTCCCCATTCCTATAAGCCATACACATTGAGGAATGAAGTTAACAGGTTAGGGAATACAACGCACACATTTCATACATTTTGTATATTTCATTCCACACCATTATTCCATTTTCCCATTCCTTGCCCTTTCTTTTGATATCACCCATAAGAGAGTGACACCCCCCTTCATCCATATACTATACATGCTAAAAGGTGATGTTCAGAGGTTAGGAAACTACAAGGAATTTTGTCAGGCAGAGTAACTACTTCCATTCCAAAGACTATGGAGAAAGGTGTTTACCCTTTTGGTACCTTTACTATGGTCATATATGCCCATATGATACTTGTGAGCTTCTTTACAAAAAGGTCCTTTGATTGTTCTAATCTTTATGTTTCGTAGTAAAGTGCAATTAATTACCTCTACTTCCCCATTTGCCTGTGGTTGAACAGGGGAAGAGTAGTGATTGTGAATCCCAGGCTCAGAGCAGAACTCCCTAAATTTTTTATTATCAAATTGTTTGTCATTTTTTCTTATTATGATAGCTAGTATACATAATCTGCAAACAATTGACTTCCAGACAAAATTATGGAACTTTTTCTCCATTATTGTTGCCAATGGTTTTGATTCCACTCACTTGGTGAAGTAGTCTATTGTGACAACTACAAACTTGTTTTGGCCTTTGCCCCTTTAGAATGGTCTCATAATATTGATTCCTCATTGAGCAAATGTTCATGGGCTCGTGATTGGGGTGAGTTTCTCTACTATGAGTCTTGGAACTACGACAAACTTATGGCATTTCTCACACCTTTGTACATAGCCTAGAGCGTCATTCTTCATGGTGACCCAAAAGTAGCCAAGTCTGAGGATTTTTTGAGCCAAGGAATAACCCCTTGAGTGGTTCCCATATATTTCCCCATGGAGTTCTTCCAGGACATAGGCAGATTCTCCTGGAGTTAAACACCTCAAATACAAAAGTGAGTAGCCTCTCTTATAGAGCACCTGATTTAGGACCACATATCTTGAGGCTCTTTTTCTCAGCTTCTGAGCTTCCTAGGTCTCCTGAGGTAGTACTCTATGCTATAGATACGCCATTATTTCATCCATCCAACTTGACTCTTGATGAATTATGTTGGTGCTAACACTACAAGAACTTGGCTCTGGCAGAAACTCTAGTAATATGGTTCTAGTTAGTCTGTCATAGAGTGCGTAGGCTAGTCAAACTAATGAATCTATGAGGGAGTTTTGTGGCCGCAAGACCTAGGTGATTTCGAAGTTCTCAAATCATGCAATCCTTTCTATTTTAATTTTCAAGTAGGAACTCATCTATGGATCTATAGCTTCATAGTCATCCTGAAGCTGTCTTACCACAAGCTGTGAGTCACTATGCACCTTCAAGCTCTTCACGCCTAGGGCTTTAGCCAATTGGAGCCCTACGATGAGAGCCTCATATTATGTCTCATTATTTGAGGCCTTGAATCCAAAGCATAGTGCATACTCAATTTTCTCATTAGTTAGTGAGATAAGAATCAACATACATTTTCCACTCCCCTATTTGAATGTCAACATCACTAAGCTCCGATGCCTCAAGGTCGAACTCTGCTAAGAGGTTAGAAATTACTTGCCCCTATACAATTGTTCATGGGACATACTGGATGTCGAACTCTTCAAGCTTGATGGACCATTTTGTTAATCATCCAGATATTTCTGGTTTCTGAAGAACTTGGAATAAGGGGGACATCAGTAAGAAATATAAAGGGATGAGATTGGAAATAAGGTCTCAACTTTCTGGATGAAGTTACCAGTGTGAAGGCTACCTTCTCCATCATCGAACATCTTACTTCTGCTCCTCTTAGCATTCGGCTTACATAGTAGACAGGATGTTAGGTCTTCTTATGCAGGCTTATTAGAACAACAGTTGTTGCTTCTTGGGTCACTACAAGGTATAAGTATTGGGTTCTCCTTCCACTGACCTTACCAAAATTGGTGACTTGCTGATGTACTCCTTAAGTACTCGAAAGGCATCTTCACAATCCAAAGTCCATTCAAAGGCCTTCATGTGCACTTTCAAGAAAGGGAAACACTTATCACTTGCTTTGGAAATAAATCTGTTCAAGG
Organism: Ilex paraguariensis; assembly: GCA_963454935.2. NCBI lineage: Eukaryota > Viridiplantae > Streptophyta > Magnoliopsida > Aquifoliales > Aquifoliaceae > Ilex > Ilex paraguariensis. Next base: position 8,590 of record CAUOFW020001786.1, read on the forward strand.
CTGCTACTCTACCTGTTAGCACCTGGACCTCTTTGATGTTTCGTAGGGACCTCATATCCATGAGTGCCTTAATTTTTTATGACATTTACTAATTTTTCATTTACCTCCCAAAACTTTTGGTCCCATTGGTCATTGATCTGGGGATGGATAACCTCGTTCTAATTGTACCTCGTACACTCCCTGGTTTGAGATTGATCTCGCTCTAGGATTTGTTGATTCTTCTTCTTCATTTCCTCTATCACGTTTTCCAACCTCTTGACCTTCCTTGACTTCTTTTCTAGTGAGGGTATAGCCCTTTGTTCCATTGGGTGGGTATTTGGGCATTCATCCATTTGGTCAACTATAGGTTTTTTTATGCTCTCATTATTACCATGGACTTGGAATTTTTTACTAGAAATCAATTCGATTCCCATAGAAAATTCCAATGGTTGATCCCAAAAAATGCACGAATGAAATGTTAGATGACTTGACAATTGCCAGTGGGCTTCTACAAAAAAAGTCAAAGATTAGAGGGACTCTGGTGGTTAACCCTCCTATGATTAAGTCGACAAAGGCGAAAAGGATTAGCTGGAATTGAGTTAGGAGAAATTACTTACTTGGCTTGTAGCTAGCTCCTCTCCTTTATAAGTTGAGCTATTGTTATTGTTGAAGCTCTTCACCTACCTTTTGAATGAGGTGGCAAGGAAAGTGGAACCTACATCCCAGAATGTTGGAACTAGTTTGAGCTATTATTGTGGGATATAGGCAAGCAAGCTAATATGTGGTTTGGAATCAAGAGGAGGATGTATCACACCGAATTATGTGCTCTAACTCACGTGCTTGCCTCATGGCTACCTCCATCAATGCTCGACCACTCACATGCTTGCCTTAGGGCTAATTCTATCTCCATCAGAATCTAATACATTTAATCTTAATGAATGTGCAATCAACCATCCATTAAATATAATAAAATAGTACTTTTGATGGTTAATCAATTAGGTTATTGAACTGGATCTTTCCGATGCTAAATAAATATTTCACTTATACTAAAAGTCTTTAATCTAAAATTTTAATTTAGGGACTTAATGACTATGATCATTGATGGCGTAAGAATCAAGGAGGCGTGAGTTGTAAGAACTTAAGAGCTATATGTCAAGTGTATTGCATGTGTTGTGAAATAAGAGAAGATCCACAAAGAAGTAAGTGGTCCACCCAATTGAAGAGTGAGGGTATTCCTGTATAAGGAGGTTCTTGCTCCTTGGCTTTATTACTTTGGTAAAGAAGAAGGAGGTTACACTTGAGGTATTCTTTTTGCACATGCTATGGGAAAGTAATGGCTTGCCTATTTATACATAGAAATGGGTGTAATCCTAACAAACTTGTCAAGGAATATAAAGGGTAATCATTGGCAGTTATAGCTCTTTCCCTAGGCATGGCATGACATTTTTAAAGCAATGACATGACATATTAGAGGTGGAGACTTATTGCCCAATATAGGATTTGTTAATGAAAGTCTTTTTGTACCCTTTTTGGCTCTTCCTTAGTTGTCATGCCTATGGCTAACCTGACTTGGAACAAGTTCGAGTTGAGTAATTTCTGCCAGTATCATTAGTGGCCCCCAGCCTCATGTAGGGATTGGTCCGAGCTGGCTCTGGTGGGGCTAAGCTATCAGAAATAATGTTTATTTGAACATGTACATGGGATTATGTGTAATCAAAAAGATGTGTGTGACCATTGTCTCTTTTTTTTTGTTGTGGGCATGCAAATGTGGTGTATATTAGGCATTTCGTTACCAGGACATGCCAATCAGGAGGCAACACATGGCCACATGCGTTGAGCACATTATTATGTGTTTTTTACGCATTAATGGCCATCATGATGAAGAACCTCCAATTCCCAAAATCTATTTAAACCTCCAGCCATCACTTTAGCCTCCTACCTTGTCTCATTAGCATCTATCACCTTCCTTCAGCTTCTAAGAGAAAGAAAAATGTTGAGTGTGAAAGAGCTTAGGGTTTTCTATTAAAGGCTTCATTCTCGTTGTTTCCTCTTGGGGTGTCTTTTCTAGTCGTCTCTTGGAAGGTTTGCTTCTTTAAGGTGGCCTTCGAGGTTGTTTGAGATTCTCATGCACCCTTTTATCTGAGTTGTCCTTCGCTATTATAACTTGTGACTTTCTCTATTAGTCGGTCTGCTCATCCACTGGTGTGAGACTAGGATTGAATCTCCTCCTATCGTCTCTAAATTTATCTACTTTTTCCATTTCAAGCCTTCTCCTATTAGGGGATCTTCTATTTTTCCAAGAGGGTTAAGGCCACTGACCTAGTTGTCAACACTCCTCTTCTTATAAAGACTGAAAAAGACTTCTTCTTTGTGTCTGGGATGCTTGGGCATTTGTAGGAGAATTCAGCGAACTCCTTATATTCCTCGGCTTTAAAAGGCCCCCAAAAATGCAAGTATGTCCACTTGTTATTTTAGTTTTTGGTAGGTTAGACTATAGTCTGACTTGACTTTCTTTTGTGTTATAGAGCATGTGCCCGTTATGAATATATCTAAGTTGATTCGCATAGTTCAAGCTAAGACAATGTGCTAGGCACTAGTTGAGCTGGTCACCCCTAAGAAACTGGCTAAGTATAAGCTAGGTCCCCTATTGAAGAGGCGGGTTCAACTAACTTCCTTTTTCCTTAGTATTTTCCAATTTTTCCTTAGCTAACATCCTTTTTCTTTGTCCTTGTAGATTTTGCTACGATGGGCCCCCTAGATAAAGATTCTCTAAGAAGGCCTAGTTGTCAAGAATGAGGCTATGGAGTTGGGACTCTCGTGCCTTCAAAAATAATAGATGCTTAGTGAAGGTATCTACAATAGCTGCTAAGCAAACCGACTTCCTTGGTACCTAGGAGGTCACCGCTTCTTATCCCCTTCAACTATGTACTTGTTGAGATGCATGATACCCCTAAAAGAACCCCTGCTGAAGAGGTCGGGTTTACCACGGGAAGGATTTTGGAAAGCTCATAATGTCCCTGCATCCAAAACTTAGAAGTCGGTTTAAGCTAGTTCAAGTCAGCCTACTTAATCTATCGAAGGGCAGAGCTTACTATGCAACCAGCCATCACTACTCGAAATCTTTTGGCCACTGATGGGGGAATTTAATCTCAACTAAAGGAAAGGTTCTAGTTCAGACTACCTTTGGAAATGTAACCGTTGGCTGACTTATTAGCACGAAAGAAAAGTTGGAGGAGTAATGAGCTCAGATAATCAGCTTTCCCCAGCCCAGTGGAAACCAAAAGTATGGTAAAGCTTATCCCAAATTGTTAGGAACCTTATTTGTCAAAGACCCACTCAAATGGAAGATTCATTTAAATATTATGGGAGGATAAGATGGTCAAGGGATAAGGATACCCTCAGCAAGCCTTATCCGCGTGAACAAATAGACTCCAAGCACAACTAGTATTCTAGATGGTTATCCCAACAAGGGATAAAGACCATAGAAGCCAAGACTCCTCAACCAAAAGGAGTTCATCAAAATTTAGACTACAATGAGAGCCTAAAGTCCACTCTCCTTGGAACAACTATCAAAATACTATAAAAGGGGACCTCCGGGGTAAGATTCAAGTAAGCACACTAAGCCCAGTTAAATTGTTGCACCTTGAAATTCCTAGATATTGACTTAAGCATCAGAGGGATGTCCCCCAGAGCACCCCTCTAGTCTTAGACTTCCTTTTCAAGTACAATAATAGCCGAAAACCTTACCCAGAGCTTGAGAAAAGGTGCAGCCAGGCCCAAGTCAATCTCTTATAGGTTTCATATCAATTAGGCACATTTTTCACCCCAATGGTTTGGCGTTTTCTATAGGAAACGGCTTGACAAACAAATTTGTTTCTCAATTTTGTTTCATACTGGTGGATGGTGCCAACTAGAACCATGAATGCTAATCAAGACAACCCTACTGGAGACCAGCCTACTCAAGTAAACATTGGGGTTGAAATCCCGTACCTAGACCCTCCTCGCCTCAACAGGCATTAGGAAGCCCAATGGATTTTCAGCCTTGAAAGGAATGTGGATCAAATGAACCAATCCATTGGAGGCATGGCTCAACAAACCTAGCAAATCCAATAAATTTTGCAAGGCCTTATGGGTCCTCAAAATCAATAAGGAAATCAAGATCTTCACTTTGAAGAGGTTCGCCCTAGCGATGAACAAAACTTGATGGATGAGCTTAACCAATGTAATTCTCTACAACATCAAGAAGAAGACTCCTCTTTGAACCAAAAGTTCAAAGAGATGAATGATCGAATTGGAGATGTGTTGAACACCATGACTCGAGTCACCCTTCTCTTAGGATGCCACCAACTACCCTCTCCAAACCAAGTTTAAGATGCCAACCATCGAGATTTTTGATTGTAAGAAAGATCCTTTGGATCATTTGGCAACCTATAAATCTCTTATGTTATTGCACAACATCCTCGATGCCATTATGTGCAGAGATTTTCCTACCACATTGAAGGAAACAATTCGTCTCTAGTTCAATAGGTTCCCTGCTAGGTCTATTGGATCCTTCCTGGAGGTTAGCAAATCCTCTTTCCTATTTCATTGGAGGAAGGAATCCTAGGAAACCTGCTATTTCTCTCCTCAACATCAGGCAAACGAAAGAATAGACTCTCAGACAGTATATAGCAAGGTTTATGAGGAGTCCCTCCAGATAGGTGATGTCAACAACAAGATGGCTTTCACAACCTTCATAAATGGACTCAGGTCCTCTAGGTTCTATTTCTCTATGCACAAACATTCCCCCAAAACTATGGTGGAACTCCTTTCTAGAGCTTGGAGCCATATGAATGCGGAGGATGTGGTAAACGTACAAAAAAAGGTGAGGAAGGCTCTACCTCTGAAAGGAAGAGAAAAAGCCAAGAAAATTCAGACAAAGCAAATACTTTGAAGAAGGAAAAAACTGATCGTGTCCCAGTAGGGACAGATTAGGCCCCTACTTACCCACAACAAGGGCTTAGGTGTACACCCTCCTAAACACTTCAATTGAACAAGTTCTCTTTCAATTTCAAAATGGCAACCTCTTGAAATTCTTAGAAAGCTCAAAACACCTCCTAACAAATGAGACAAAGACAAGTACTGTCGTTTTCACCATGCCCATGGGCATTACGCTAAAGAGTGTTTCACCCTTCAAGATTAGATTAAGGACCTAATCCATAGGGGCCATCTTAAAATATTTGTAGAAAAGAACTAACCAAAAGAAAGAGCCCGTCCAGAGCTTCGAGACCATCAACAACCAATGGGAGAAATTAAGGTGATTTCTGGGGGATTTGTTTCTGGAGGAGAAAGTAGCTTGGTGTGGAAAGCTTATGCCCCGAGAGCTCAGGTAGAGGAGGAAGAAATCAACCTTGTTCAACCAGGAAAGATGTCCCGTAAAAATCCTTCCAGCGTATTCATAGATGAAGATCTCAAGGGAATTTGCACTCCACACTATGATCCTCTAGTTGTGGTTGCTTCCAATCATACGGTTCAAAGAGTCTTGGTAGTTAGTGGTAGCTCTACAGACATTATCTTCCTTCATGCCTACAATCAATAGGGGCATAGGAAATTCAAAGCTCCACTCTCTCAAGGCCTCTCTGGTAGGTTTCTCAAGAGAAAAGGTCTATCCAGTGGTGGCAATTTTAATTCCTGTTACTCTAGGGTAATCTCCCTACCAACAGACCCATATGGTGGATTTCGTAGTAATGTACTTCCCTTCAGCTTTAAACATGATATTGGGGCGACGAACCCTTAATGCCCTCAAAGTAGTTCAATCAACTAATCACTTTCTTCTATGATTCCCAACAAGTCAAGGTATTGGAGATGTCCGAGGAGATCAGATAGTAGCAAGGGAATGTTATGTTGCATCAAAAAATTCCTCTCAGGTTTCTGAGACTTTTCAGGTGGATAACCTAGACCTTAGAGATCAGAAAGAATTAGAGAGAGCACGCCCTGATGAACAGCTGGTCTCGGTGACCTTGGGAAAGAAACTTTACTAGATTACGTATGTTGGTTCCAATTTGTCCACTCATATTAAAGACAAGTTGGAGAAGATCTTGCAAGAGAACGCAAATGTCTTTGCTTGGAGTCAAAAGAACATGTCAGACATAGATTTGCAAGTGATAGTCCACTGGCTCAATGTTGATTACTCAGTCAAGCCAGTAAATCAGAAAAGGAGAGTTTTTGCCCCTAAAGGGCTAAGGCAATCGCTGAGGAAGTGACGAAACTCCTACAAGCAAAGTCAATTCGGGAAGTCCACTATCTATAATGGATAGCCAATGTTGTGCTCGTAAAGAAACACAATGCAAAATGGAGACTTTGCATACATATTACTAACTTGAATAAGGCGTGCCCGAAGAACTATTTTCCACTTCCAAGGATTGACCTTTCGGTGGATGTAATAGAAGGTTTCCAACTTCTCAATTTTATGGACACATTCTCAGGGTATAATCAGATCCACACGCACTTAGATGACTAGGAGAAGACCTCACTCATCACTGAGCAAGGTTGTATTGCTACCAGGTCATACCCTTTGGACTAAAGGACATTGGTGCCACTTATCAGCGCTTGGTCAATCACATTTTCAAGAACCTTATTGGGCAAAGCATGGAGATTTATGTTGATGATATGTTGGTGAAAAGTAAAGCAGTTGAGGACCATGTGAACAAGCTACAGGAAGCTTCACAGGTCCTAAGAAAGTACAAGATATAACACCCCAATCGCACTACACTATTATTATAAAAATAAAATTTAGGCAATCCTGCTAGTAATAAAACACTATAACATGACACTTAAAGAAAAACCATCCTAGAAATATTCATCTTAGGATCATTTTTTTTTCAGCGCGCGGCACACAGGCCTACTACCATGTAGAATATACATATCCTAAAAATATTTACAAGTGTTGCTTACATGACAAAATTGAAATATTGACATCAAATACAACCCAAAAAGTTTTTTTTTTTGGTTTTTTTTTAAGAAGACATAAGACACTCCTGACTAGACTACCAGCTGCAGTAGTGAACTGCAAGCTTGTGTACAGTTTACCTCAAAATTTTTCAAGCAAATTTCAGTGAGTTCTCATTAATGATTTCAGAGATAGAAAAAAGAAAGTAATGTGATTTCCTTGCTCATTTATGGAATTTTAATATTTGTGTTTCCATATCTTTTCTCAAAATTGTATTTCATTGTGCTACGGTTTCACACAGAAATAACCGTCTTGCCACCCAGGCGACAAAACACCACACAATAATATTCGTGGTTCCATAACTTTTCTCGAAGTTCTATTTCATTACACACACACAAGTTTGAAAATAAATGTGTAGGCGCATACTCTAGAATAACATTTAAAGCCATGGTGATGCTCATGTGTGCTTAGTTTGGGTATTTGAGCAATGTCGTCATGTAGCCCTATGCTTGCGGGATAGGGGAATATTGCTTAAAATTTTGATATTTGTAGGAATTAGGAATGTCCTTGTTGTTTGAATCTATCTTTTACATTGTGGGTATTCATTTTGGTAGTTAAATGTAGAAATCCATGCCTTGTGTTTTGAAAGCATCAAAATTTTAAATCATATTACAATTTCGAAAATGACTTGGGGCATGATCCTTAAATTGTGGTTCACAAGTGTAGCTCATGTTTTTGGAAGAGTAGAGGTCGTAAATAGGGTGTTAGAATGTGTAAGGATAGAAATAAAGTAGAGTGGAAGTGGAATTGGGAAGCCTAGGGGTTTTGTGTATAAATGCAAAACCTACTGGTAGGTTTGGTTCAAACCCATTCCGGTAGGTTTCACTCCAGTGCACAAAACCTAACGGTAGGTTTTGCCCAAAAGGCTAAAAATGGGGGTTTTAAGTCATCTTTTTTGGGGGACTATTCATTTCTTTCAAAACCTCCGAACTCCAAAGCTCTCCCCTCTCCCTCTAATATCTTCCAATCCTCAAAACACATCACCTAAACTATCAAATCCTATATTTTTCTTTTCTAGGGTCGATTATTAAGTGGATTTTGTTGAAAATTTATGGACATTCTCATAAACCCTAGGTTTCCAAATTTTCCCCCAATTTCCAATTACTCTCAGGGTTTCTTCAAATCCTTGAAACCTTTTGCTATGGATCGAGTAGGAAAGATCACCCTTGACACTTTTGAGCCCTTTGAGTGGCTTTTGATGTGGGTTTTGACATTTTTGGGTATTGGGGCACCGTTTATCTTCATGGCTCATACCAAGCATACGGGACCTGGTTCTCCATAACTTGGGACACTAGTTCCCACAAGAGGATTGGAGAGGGCTCAAGTGAAGATAGGGCAGAGAGAAGGAAGACGGCCTGTAATGATGCTCACAACCAAAGCATTGACGAGAGAAATGTCAAACGCGAGCGATTTTTGGATAGGCTCACTCTTGGGATAAATGATGAGGTGGTGAGGATCATTGAGGGCCACTATATAGGGATATGGTTTGAGCCTATGAGCGGGTTCAATTTGCCAATGTGTAGGGAATTTTATCAGAGATTGAAGGTGGTGGATGAGGATGGGTTGATACTTAGGATGAGTGTGAGGGGGAAGACCCTTGATGTGACCCCAAATCTGATTGACATTTTGATGAAGTACAAAAGGACTCCCCTCGACACTCTGGTGTACCCACAAAATATTCTAGGGGTAAAGTAATTACCGAAGTGTGTACAGCTGATGTACGAGGACCCGACCCAATTTAAGGGGACAATTCAAGTTGGGGGCTTTAAGCACTCCTATGGGATTATGAATAAGGTCTTACATTATAATTTGATCCCCAGGGGTGCCGAGAAGAACCTGAATGTGGAGAAGCTCACCCTCCTCCACGCATGTATTATAGGGAAGGCAATGGATTTGGCCTTTTTGATCTGGGAGAAGATAAAAGAGTTCGCTCAGGCTAGGAAGCCAAAGGCAACCTCCCATTCGATAATTTAGTCACCAAGATGTGCTTTTACAACAAGGTTAAGGGCTACGTCTCTAACGTGTTGACTACCCCAAAGACATGAGCCATTGGAAAGTCTACCGGCAGTAAGAGGAGAACTATGGGTAGGGGTGAGCGAGATAGAACCCCGAGACCTGAGTCATTAGCTGCGGGGCCGTATGCTTCTAGGCCATCTACTGCTGCCCCTATGCGGATAGTGTCATAGTGCTTGTATGTTTTGGAAGAGACGGTGCATGGGATTTCGATGATGATGACCAGGATCTTTGAGCACACTTGATTAGGACAAAACATTGCATATCTTATACCCAGTTACATCCCTTTTACACTTGTTTTTGCAGTTAAAATGAGCGAAATTGCAATGTTTATGCTATTAATAGAGTTTCAGTATGTTTACAGGTAAAATGGGTTTAAAGGGTGCTTGTTAGGCCCTAACATGCTACTTGAGTTGATTGGAAATGAGTTGGAGGCTTGATGATTGCTTGAAAGGTGGAGGAACCAAGATTTTGGCAAAACAAGGGAAAACCTATCGGTAGGTTTTGGCTATTGGACCTACACCCACCGCAAACCTACCTATAGGTTTTTCCCACTGGAGTAAAACCTACTGGTAGGCCCTACCGATAGGTTTTGCTCACTAGAGTAAAACCTATCAGTAGGTTTTACTGAAACAGGACAAATTCTGCATCTCTAATGAGCACAAAATAATGCATATTTAACGGCCTTATTACATGCATTTTAACTCAACTTTGCATCTAAGTACTTAGAGTTAGCCAAAATTATTAATAATGTTGAATTTTCGATGTTGTAGGTAATTATAGCGTAAATCATGTATTTTGGAACCTTGCCATTGAGTATGGATGTGTGGTGAAGACATGGACACATTACATAAGGATTCGGAGGCTTAAAAGTGAAATAAATCAAGGAGGTATTGGTGCTTGAGAACATAGGCACCAGCATTCGCACCATTTGGTAGAAGTACCTTGGTGTTCCTCCTTTTTTGACTATGATCCACTTCAAATATGAAAAAGTGAAAAACATAAACGTTGTAGATCAGGATGTCCTCTGTATTGTGTCACAATTTCAGCTCACTCAGACTGTGGGATCAAAAGTTATGAAAATTATACAAAAACTGGTCTGGAGCTAGCGACATACCGGTATGCAGTACAGGTATGCTTATGCTACTGAAGTTTGCAATACCAGTACTGCGTACCGGTATGCTCTGCTGAATGCCTAGAATGCCTGCAAATCATGCTCGACTTGCTTGGGGGTCCCACCATTGATTCTCCCACTTGTCCCCTGACATCCCTTACGCATTTACATGTTTCCTACACCCTAGTTGAAGACTTTGGAGGCAATGCCATTAAGGAGAATGGGAGAGAAAGGGGCAGCCATGATGTGTGTAGGCTAGGCCTGTCCTAGCCTATCCAAAGCCATTAACTCACCTCCCATTGATGGGAGGCCTACACACACATGCTAGAGGACCCTATGGACAAAAATGCAAGGCTTCTTCAGCATATATTCAACATTCCACATGATTTGGAGGGGTGGCTACCTAAGCTTAGAAAGCTCCAATGAGGAAGATGATGAATAGTTACATATAAATTTATGTTTTTGCATTTTTTGTCATCTTTTAACATGTAGTTTATTGTAAGACTCTTGTAAGCTTCATTATTTATTTTTAATTTTATTTATTTCAAGTGTTTTGCAAGGTTAGTTGAGTATCTTAGTTTCTACCATTGTTGTCATAAATTTTCTTTATTTCAAGTTTTAAAATGGGCATTGAATATTTTTCTTCATAGTTTAAGATTTCTTGCTTTAAGTTAAGTTTCATGTTTCCTTTCTTCATTATGTCTCTTTACATTATGCATTTATTTCTTGTTTTCATGAAAAGCTAGATTTCTAGTTGGCTAATTCAAGGGAGACCTCCTCTTGGATTTTCCATTTCAACTCATTTTCTTCCCCCCTCTTGGTGTACGATGGTCCGGTTTGACTAGGTTGATAGTGGATGTAGTTGTGAATCTTTGATATCCTGTAGGCCTAATCACGGGTTATGTTTGGATCCTCACATGAATCAATCGTTCATCTAAGCACCATTGGAGGAAGGTTTCAAGTTGAGTTGGTATTCCCATTGGAATGACCTCTTTGGATTATCCAACACTTGTTTTATTTCATTTCCATCAAAAACAGAAATCACAAAACTCAACTATCAAAAAGATTTTACACTTTGCCTTTTTCACAAAATCACCTTCACACACTTGAACTTTCCTTCCCTGAGGAGATGACCTTGGAATACTCATTCCAAGTAAAACATGACAAGTAAAAGACTCCTTGCGCTTGGGGAGCACTTTTGTTCACACACGCAATTCATTTTGTACATTTCATTCATCCACCATTCCGTTGTCCCATCTCTTACATCGTTCCGAGGGAGAGTGACACTCCCCCATTCCTATAAGCCATACACACATTGAGAGATGATGTTAGGAGGCTAGGGAATACAACGGAAAACAATAAGCAATCTCAAGCTGTGCAACTTTGGGGGTCCCACCAAGCACTTTCCCTGATTCTCCTCGTACTGGGACATTCTCTAATCAAACTAGATCATCCTTGTCTCAAGACCTAACAAAATCAGCTTGTCAGTTTAATCATCTACCAGAATATAAGGTAGTTCTTCCTACTACTACTGCTCCTCTGGTGGTTGGAAATCCTCTCCTTCTAGGAATAGGTCTGCTGGTGGCACAAGTGGTACATCTTGCTGCGGTTCCACTACATTCCATGGCTCTTTTTCAATGAGGTCTTGTCTAGCAATGTCAAACTCTCCACAATAGGCCATGATGGATCTAATATCACTCCCTTTTGTATACATAAATCAGTAATTAAAACAGCAAAGGTAGTGAGGGTTTCTTATTTTCTACTATCAAGACCATTTGATCCATTATTAAGGTTGGTAGGTCAATGGTGTGTCCCATTTTCCAAGTAGTACAAAAAATGTACTTTCTTAGTATAAATTTTGTTTTTTTGAGATTGAGGCGACAAATTGTTAACAATGATCAAATTCAAGATCCAATACTTATCAGTCAAGTCACCCTACTTATAATATACTTATTTGGCCTACCCTAGACATAGTCCACATTTTCAGTCAATCCAATTCCAAGAATAGGCATACGAGGCAAAGGATTAAGAGGGTATTAGGCAGCTTGGTGTCTCCTAATAGGTTTCAATTGATAAAAAATAGTAGAAATCGTAACTTGAAATTTAATCCCTCTAACATATGCAAGCATTATTATAAAATTCTTGCACTGAACATTCATATGAAACATTAGTTTTTCATGTAGTTCAGGATGAAGGTGCATATAGAGGTTTAATGATGTAACTTTTACGCTTGATCTCCTGCCTTCAATGACACTTTCAAATCTTGAACTTGATAGAATCATGACCTTGGAAATGGTTGAGATTTTACGATGGACTCCAAAAAGTTAGCAAATTCCAAATACATGATCTAACAGTAATTGTGATCGATTAGGTTTTAATTGGTAATCAATTGAGCTTCAAATTAAAAAAACATATTCACTACCTCTAGGCATAGTTTCTATTGCTTCACATGTATAATCGCGAGAGAAGAACCTCATTGGGTTCTACTTGATTGTTTCCGTTGTATTCCCAATTATCCACAAAAGAACCCTCGATGTGTATATGGCTTATGTAAATGGATGAGTTTCACTCTCACTCAAGTTCAATGCAAGCAATGGGAAAATAGATGTTTGGTGGAATGAAATGTATGTGTGTGTGTGTGTGTGAACAAAAGTGCTCCTTAAGCGTAGGGAGAATTTAAAATGTCGTGTTTTACTTGAAAATCGTATTCCAAGGTCGTCTCCTCAGGGAAGGAGGTGAATCGGGTTGAAGGTGATTTTGGTGAAAAAGGAAAATGCAAAAATCTTTGTTGTTTGAATTTGTGATTTGTTGTTTCTGACAAAAAATGAAATGGAACAAGTGTTGACTAATCCAATGGGGTCACTCTAATGGGAATGCCAAGTCAAATTGAGACCTTCCTCCAATGGTGTCTAAAAGTTCGATTGATTTGTAGGAAGTGCAGGACTAAAATGGAGGTGTGGAATCAAGCATACCCCATGACAATGCCTACGGTGTATCTAGAACTCACAACCATGTCCACACTAAATCTAGTGAAACCAAATCAACATACACTACGAGGAGGAAAGAAAATGAGTTGTACATACCTAAGAGGAGTTCTCCCTTGGATTAGCAAACTTTAAGCTTAGCTACTGATGTTTAAAGCAAATATAGACGAAATGAAGAGACATTGAATAGAAATGAAACTTGGAATTTAACTAATGCAAGAAAACACAAAACTACAAGAAAAAGCATTTAATACCCTTTTAAAGCTTGAAATGTAGAAAACTCAAATACATTAATGGTAGAAGTTAAAATAATCAACTAAACTTGAAATGTACTACAAATAAATGACATTAAAGACAATAAAGGAAGCTTACAAGATCCTTACAAGAGATTACAAGTGAAATGGATGGAAAAAAATGTAAAAATCTTAAACTTTCCCTATCTAACTATGTCTTCTACCTAGAGCTCCTCTCTCTACAATGCCATACATTCAGAATAATACATAATGAATCCTTATTTTTGTCCATAGAGAGCTCCTTAGGTGTGTGACTGGCCTCCCATCAAGAGGGGGCTAATTGGATGGATTGTGGCAGGCTACGACAAGCATAGCCTTCCCCCCTCTTTGCCTTGCTCTTCTCTCTCCTCCTCATTAATGCCAAGGCCTTCCAAGTGAAACTAGAGGTGAGAGGAGGCTTGTAGACGTTTAAGGGATGTTAGGGGACCTATTGGAGAAGTATAAGTGGAACCCCCAAATGGCAGAGCTAGAGGAACAAGCTGTCTGGGCAATCTGGGCAAAACCTTCTGGAAGGTCAACACTAACCTTCCAGAAGGTTTGTGCAGGAACAGTTAAATGAGCATTCCAGTAAGCAAAAAGTTCTGAAAGGTTCATTCCAGTAGACAAAATCTTCTGGAATGTTTTTGGCAGTGAATAGGCAGACCAAGTACATTTGAGCTTCATTAGCATAGTATATTACATGCAGTCTCTTATTCTCCCTTTGACCAAGCAATACACTGACCGCGTAATCACTCGCGTCGAACATAAGCTCAAAAGGTAAATCCCACTTGGATGGTTGCATAATCGGAGGTGTAGTAAGAATGCTTTTGAGTTTTTGGAAAGATGCCTCACAAATTATCCAACCAAACAAATGGGACATCTTTTGACAGCAAATTGGTCATAGGTCGAGCCATGCACTAAAGTCTTTAATGAAACGATGATAAAAGCCGGGATGGCCAAGAAATGACCTGATATCCTTGATGACCTTTGGCATAGGGAGGTTAGAGAAGGCCTCAACCTTTGATTTGTCAACCTCAATCCCATTTATTGAAATGATGTGCCCGAGCACAATTCCTTGTGTCACCGTGAAGTGACATTTCTTCCAATTCAAGACTAATTTTTTCTCCTCGCATCTCTCGAGAACTCTCTCCAAATTCTCCAAACATCCACTGAAGGAATCCTCAAACACTAAGAAGTCATCCATAAACACCTCCACTATCTTCTCCACCATGTCACTGAAGATCCTTATCATGCAACGTTGAAAGGTCCCCGGGGCATTACATAACCCGAAGGGCATACGTTGGTAGGCGAATGTACCATAGGGGCAAGTGAAAGTGGTCTTCTCTTGATCTTCCAATGCGATCTCGATTTGATTGTAGCTAGAGTATCCATCCAAAAAACAATAGAATAGATGCTCTGTTACTCGTTCCAACACTAGGTTGAGGAATGACAATGGGAAGTCATCTTTTCTTGTGCATAAGTTGTGCTTTCGGTAATCAATGCACACTTTTCATCTGGTGATCATCCTTGTTGGAATAAGCTCATCATCCTCATTTGCCACCGTGTTGACTTTTGACTTCTTGGGTACTACTTGTGTGGGGCTAACCCACTCACTATCAACAATCAAAAAAATGATGTCCACGTCAAGTAGTTTTAGCACCTTGTTCCTCACCACGTCCTCAAAAGTAGGAGTCCATTTTTCTATCCCTTTTAAGCTCTCCAATTCCTCTTGCCCATCAACTTTCTCTATATAAACATTCTCCTCTTCTCCCAACTTTAGCATGCCCAACAACTCCAAGTGTTCCTCCACCAAGGTGTCAATCCTATTGACTTCATGCACTTCCTCATCATCCTCCAGTTGTTTGTTCAAATTGAACACATAGAAATCCATAGTCATGCTCTCAAAAGTAAGCTTCATGAGACTATTCCTACAATTAATAATAGCATTAGAGGTAACAACAAACGGTCTTCCTAATATAACAGGGATTTGGGATCAAGGGTTAGCAACAGGGTGAGTCTCAAGCACAATGAAATCAATACAAAAATAAAAGTTATCCACTTGAACCAAAACATCCTCAATCACTCCCTTTAGTGTTCAAATGCTCCGATCCTCCAACTAAAGAGTGATTGAAGTTGGCTTCAACTCTTCAAGTTGGAGTTGCTTGTACTCCGAGTAACGTAGGAGGTTTACACTAGCCCTCAAATCAAGCAATGCTTGCTCCACCTAGCAATTCCCGATTGTTATGGCAATGGTAGGGTAGCCGGGGTCTTTAAACTTTGGTGGGCTATTTGTCCTTAAACTTGAGCTCACTTGCTTGGTGAGGAATGCCTTCTTATGGACATTGAGTTTCCTCTTAACAGTGGACAAATCTTTCAAGATCTTTGCACAAGATGGAATTTGCTTTATCGCGTCGAGGAGTGGAATGTTGATTTTCACCTGCTTGAACATCTCAATTATATCAGAAAAGTTAGCCACCTTGATAGGTGGATTCAAACAATTAGGAAAAGGAGAAGGCATGGGGGAAACAAGCACACTTTCATCAACCAATTTTTCTTTCTCACCCACCTCATTACTCACCTTATCCCCTTCGGTGTCACCCTTGGTCTCTTTTTCTTTTGGCAATGTGGCCTTTGGTGAGACCTTTGACACAATGGTCTTATCAATTTGTTTGCCACTTCAAAGGGTGGTGACTGCCTTGAGTTTCTCATAACTCTCTTTTGTGGGTTTAGACGACTCAATCACATGTTGGCCCTTAGGGTTCTCTTGGGGTTGAGTGGGGAATTTCCCCTTCTCTTGTTGTGATATCCCTATGGCATTGGTAATTTTTGTGAGTTGAGTCAAAATATTGTTGTTAAAGGTAGTCTAGCTTTGATTGAAGATAGTTTGGATTTGAATGAAAGAATGAACCACATCCTCCAAACTCCTTTTATAGGGAAGTTGGTAAGTGGATGGTCCTTGTTGATTAAAATTTTGTGGAGGTGGACCTTGGGAGAAATTCTATGGAGGTGGGTTTTGTTAATACCCTTGTGGATTAGAATGGGGGTGTTGAGAGCTAGACGCTTGTCCTTGACCTTGGTAATAACCTTGCTTAGGAGGCATGAGAGGTGTATAAGTGTTAGACCCATGAGGAGTAGGATTCTCATTTCTCCAACTAAAGTTCGGGTGATTGCTCCAACCCGAATTGTAAGTATTTGAGTGCGGGGAAAATGATTGCCTCGTTTGGTTAAAAGCATTTACTTGCTCATGATACACTTCTTTAAGTGACGGAACGTTGGGGCACTCCAATATGGAATGCTCCACACTCTCACAAATCGAGCAAAAATCCTCAGTCTTTGAAACATATTACACCTCATGCCTCCTATTGACCTCAAGACTCTTAACTTTCCTAGACAACTTGGCAATCTTGGAAATCAAGTCTTCCCGGTCCCTTAAATTATAAATCCCTCCCCCATATGCTTGATTACTACCTTGAGGAGAAGACCTCGATACATCAGTGAGATCTGTAATGTCCCATGATTGTGCATTCTGTGCGAATGTCTAAAAGTATTCTAAGGACTCATCGGAGTCTTTGTTCAAAAACTCCCCATTGCACATCATATCAATGAACTGTTGATGGCCCGGTATGATTCCTTTGTAGAAGAAACTCACCAATTGCCATGGTTCAAAGCTATGGTATGGAATGGATTGTAGCAATTCCTTGTAACGATCCCAACATTGCTAGAATTGCTCATTGGACTTCTCTGAAAAGTTTTAAATTTGTTTTTAGAGCGGTGGTTATAGGCATCAGGAAAAATTTGTCTAAAAACTTGTAGAGCATTTGAGTCCAAGATGTGATGGATCGAGCCATCAATGAATTAAGCCACATTTTTGCCTTATCTTTCAGGGAAAAAGGGAATAATTTCATTATAGCTATGTCTTCCATTCCATGATTGGTAAGGAAGGTTGCAACTATTTTCTCGAACTCCTTTATGTGCAAATAAGGGTTTTCCCTTTCAATTCCATGGAAAGTAGGGAGTAGTTGGAACATTCCTGGCTTAACTACTAAGAGATGAGCTTGGACCGATAAGAGGATGCATGAGGTGTGGTGCTTCTTGTGTGTTGAAGGTAATCCCTCATTAACCTTGCTGGAGGCTTAATTTGGATGTTGTTTCCTTCACAAGAGGGGGAATTGCATTCATGGATTGAGCATTCTAGGTTCTTGCACTCCCCCACCCCTTTGCATATTTAGATTGGCACCTACATTCTGAATATTATCACCCGCATCCTCAAGTGTGTGACACCCCTAAAACTGGGGTCCTTTTATCAATCGTTGATCACTCATCAACCCGCAAAAGTACCCGTATTCGTTGCATAACCCGACATCACGTTAATAGCATCCCCTTAACTATGACCAATAAAAACACAAAATTTGGGCAGAGCCTCCCTTGTTCCGGGAGCTCTCAACGCATAACTTGTGCACAATTCGACTATATGACCCATCTGAGGTCCAATATAAATTAGTCTCAATTAATGTCCATTTACATCATTAGAACAAAAGGGCTCAAGGCTCGAAAGCGTAGGAAATCATTCTTAAAATTTCAAAATTTTGGAAAACCTTCCAAAAGGTTTTGCCCACTGGAAAATTTCTTCTCGAAGGTTTTGATTGACCTTCTGGAAGGTTTTTGATAGATTGGTCTATTTTCCTTGTTTTCGATTTGCCAATCCACTTCAAACCATTTCAATCAATCCAATACATGTTTAATGAAGTTTTTCACATAAAACATGATGCATACAAGTTCAATTACAATCATTTCCATATATTACATGTCAAAAATAAAGGTTTATAAGATTTTTACAAAATGAGTCATAAAAGCCACAAGTCAGCTTTCTTCATCCTTGAGGCTCGAATTGAGAGCCATTCGCCGGTGTGAACCCTGCATCTGAAATATTGTTCTATAAAGGGTGAGCCACGCTCAATAGGGTATCTTCTAAAGAAACTACTCCCCAACCTAGATGCATATGAAATGTTCACATGCAACAATCAACCATTTAAAACATTACCATGAAGAATATGCATTCAATGACAAGTATTTCATGTCATGTTATGTCATAAAATGAGATGAGGCTCACTTATGCACTTTAACCTGAGCACTCACTGGCTCCCACAACACAATGCAATGCCAATTTGTGAAAATCGGGCATTCCAAGCCCTTGTCATTGATGTTACACATCGAATGACAATTTTATAAACAAAAATCATGTGTCTTTGTTGGGTAGCGGACTTTTGGTGTCTCACTCCCGACTCCGCACATTAATACACTTATTTGGACTTGCACCGTCAAAAGTGTATAAACCAGTAGTCGAGTCTTGCACCTAAGGGAGAGTCTAGCCCTTCTTGCTATACCCAACACAAGTTTTTCATGCAACCGTGTGACTCAGTCAGACCTTCGATCCAACTTTTCCGAGCCCATCCATCATCCACCAAATATGGTGTTTGATTAAACCATGCACCCACACACACCCACACTCATGCCTAATACCCATGAATGTGATGCCAAAATCATGCCCAATATGCAATGAATGTCAAATGAGCAATTTCCACCATTCCATGGCCAATTATATCAAAAGCATATAAGTTCCACAATTCATCATAATGCTAACATATCATAAAGCAGATATTAACATTATAACCAACAAAAAATCCCAAGCATGTTAGCACATAATCTATGCCAATAACATACTTAATTCACAAGGCACAATATAAACACGTAGCATGCCCACATAATACCATTTCTAAGAAATCACAATTAGCAATTTCCACACACCAATTAAAG
The DNA here is from genome assembly GCA_963454935.2 of Ilex paraguariensis. Taxonomy (NCBI): domain Eukaryota; kingdom Viridiplantae; phylum Streptophyta; class Magnoliopsida; order Aquifoliales; family Aquifoliaceae; genus Ilex; species Ilex paraguariensis. Next base: position 27,754 of record CAUOFW020001786.1, read on the forward strand.
ATAGAATTTATTCTACCTAATATTAATACCCAATTCCTCAATTTTTTACTACAATAGGCAAGGGCTACAAACATCTAACACCCTACCCATTCCATATACTCACCCTAGGTTGGAAATAAACCTAATAAGGAGAAAACCCTACCTCTTGAAGCGTAAAACGACGTTAAGATGCTCCAAGAATCCAAAACAAGCTAGAATCTCCACTTTCCTCAAATCCCATATCTTGGAATTCAGTAAAACTCGTGCTTTTTGGTATAGCTGCGTAGCCCTCGCCGATAGGAACAACTTTAATACTTTGCTCAAGTTGATTTGAGTGATGGGGAGGCATAGATCGTAGAGAGAAGTTAAATTTTCTCTCTTTTTCCCCCTCTTCCTCTCCAACGTTAGAACCCAGCTAAACAATCGGGAGAACTCAAATTTTCTGCCCCTATTTATACTCCTTAATGCTTGGTCCATAACGCGCCACATGGCCCCCTTTTTCCCAAGTCCGTTTTTGCCCCAAAACGATTAAATTTTACCCCGGTTCAAGTTCAAAATAATTTATTTCAACTTGTTTTAAATTATTTTCCAACTTTCAAAATTTTATTCAAGAATTCATTTTTGGGTCACCCAAGGCCCGATCGCCTCACAAAACAGGAAAAATCTGACTACCTTGAAATTCGATAAAAATTGATGGAGGTAGTTAGATTTTGCGAGACCAATCCAACTATGAGGTATGTTTCTTCATCCAAAATCTAGAAAAAATTTAGGTTTGCAACCCGTACCGTAGTGACAAATTACCATTTTGCCCCTTTTTTCATAAAAATTCCAATTTACCCAGGTTTTACAGGGGGTCTTGGTCAATGTTCATGTTGGGGCCTAAGGCTTGTCTAACCAATTAGTTTTTTTCGTTCCATCCCCACATGCAACAAACTATCTACAAATAAAAATGTAAACAACCAAAAGTATATATAAGGAGCAACGTACCTCAACCCATGATGAACATCACGGGACTTACCTACATTGTCCGAAAATCACCTTCTTGATTCAACGCTTTTTCCTCCCCGGCAACGGCGCCAAAAATGTTTGGTTTTTTTCGTTGTATTCCTAACTATCCACAAAAGATCCCTCGATGTGTATATGGCTTATGTAAATGGGTAAGTGTCACTCTCACTCGGGTTCAATGCAAGCAATGGGAAAATGGATGTGTGGTGGAACAAAAAGTGTGTATGTGAAGAAAAGTGCTCCACAAGTGCAGGGAGACTTTCGAGTGTCGTGTTTTACTTGAAAATCGTATTCCAAGGTCGTCTCCTCAGGAAATGAGGTGAATCGTGTTGAAGATGATTTTGGTGAAAATGGAAAACTTAAAAATATTTGTTGTTTGAGATTGGTGATTTGTTGTTTGTGATATAAAATGAAATGGAACAAGTGTTGGCTAATCCAATGGGGTCACTCCAATGGGAAAGCCAAGTCAACTCTAGACCTTCCTCCAACGGTGTCTAGAATTTTGATTGATTCGTAGGAAGTGCAGGACTAAAATGGAGGTGAGGAATCAAGCATACCCCATGACAATGCCTATGGTGTATTAAAAACTCACAACCATGTCCACACTCAAACAAGTCAAACCGAATCAACATACTCTATGAGGAGGAAAGAAAATGTGTTGAAAGTAGCATACCTAAGAGGAGTTCTCCCTTGGATTAGTCAACTATAAGCTTAGCTACTCACTTTTAAAGCAATAATATAGACGAAATGAAGAGACATTGAATAGAAAAGAAGCTTGGAATTTAACTAATGCAAGAAAACACAAAACTACAAGAAAATGAATTTAATACACATTTAAAGCTTGAAATGTAGAAAACTCAAATGCATTAATCGTATAAGTTAAGATACTCAACTACACTTGAAATGTACTCGAAATAAATGACATTAAAGACAATAAAGGAAGCTTATAAGATCCTTACAACAGATTACAAGTGAAATGGATGGAAGAAAATGTAAAAATCTTAATCTTTCTCTCTCTAACTATGTCTTCTACGTAAAGCTCCTCTCTCTAAAATGTCATACATTCAGAATAATATATAATGAATCCTTATTTTCGTCCATAGAGAGCTCCTTAGGTGTGTGACAGGCCTCCCATCAAGAGGGGGCTAATTGGATGGATTGTTGCAGGCCAGGACAGGCATAGCCTGCCCTTCTCTTTGCCTTGCTCTTCTCTCTCCTCCTCATTAATTCCAAGGCCTTCCAAGTCCAAATAGAGGTGAGGGGAGGCTTGTAGATGTGTTAGGGATGTCAGGGGACCAATTGGAGAAGTATAAGTGGGACCCCCAAATAACAGAGCTTGAGTTACAGGTTGTCTGAGCAATCTAGGCAAAACCTTCCGGAAGGTTTGTGCAGGAACAGTTAAATGAGCATTCCAGTAAGCAAAACCTTCCATAAGGTATATGCAAGCCTTCTGAACAGTTTATTCCAGTAGACAAAACCTTTCGGAAGGTTTCTGGCAGTGAATAGGCAGACTAAACACAAACCTTCTGGAAGGTTTCTAGCCAAACTTTCTAGAAGTTTTCATCCAAAATGCAATTTTCTTGGTTTCTTCACCCTCCAAGCCTTCCTTTAAGGCATCCCCTCATCTTCATTGATTTTAAACACTTCATTAGGGGTATAACTCCAACCATTTACTCCTTTTCAACTAAATTTACACAAAACTCCATTAAAGCTAAGATTAAACACATTTCTTCCCAATTTCATGACAAAAGCAAGTATAAATGGGCAGATTAGCATGCAATATATGTCATGTTTTTGTGCTAATTAGGTTCCACCTCCTAGAATAATAATTGGTATAAGAGAGTGGTTACCCTAAGTACATTGGCAATAGTAGAAATTTCTTGTGTTTGCTCGCACACCTATTTATCCTTCTTAAGATGTATTGATGAGTGTATAATATTGCATATTTTTATCTCATATAATTCATCTTAGCTTTGTTTGTTATCTATTTTTCTTGCTTTAGTTTAGTTTTGTATTTTATAGAAAATCTTTGTGTTTGCAGGTAAATTAATGTTAAATACAAGGTGAATTAATACCTTGGAGGACTTTGGGAATAAGCTAGGTGAGCCAGGTGCATTATAGTGAAAATTCAGAAAAAGTGAGGTTCTACCGATAGGTTTCCTATCGATTTATCAGGCAACAGATTGAAATTCTATTGGTAGCTGTGAATTCCTACCAGTTGAGGTAAAACAAAAACTTTGCCGTCAGTAAGCCATTACTTTCCTATCTGTAGGTTCAAAACAGAGAGTAGTTGTACCAGTAGTTGTGAATAGCTACCAGTTGATATGAAACAGTAACTTTGCTACCAATAGGTTGAGACTAGCTTCCTAGAGGTTCACCAGTGTTTTAATTTGGAAAGAACTCTTTTTGGAGAGAAAGCGGTTGGGGCTTTTAAAGCATCTTACTGTTGGAAAAATAAAAGGGAAAAGTTGGCCAATATCTCCTATAAATACCAAGGCTAAGCAAGGAAGAGGGATCGATAGTTTACTATTTTCTTCTACAACTTTAGAAACTAGGGTTTTGTTCTTTAATTTTCTTACATGTTCTTCATTTCTTATTCTTTATATTTTCAAAGAATGTTTTTTTTAGTCTTTTAATTTACACAGGTAGGAGTTCATTTACTCTATTTCCTATAATCGTTTATAGTTTCAATTTCAATTCAAGGTACTTTGTTATTTCAAGTAAAGTTCAATTTCTATTTTTTTTATGATTATATCTTCAATAATTGCTTTTAGTTTTACTGTTGCAATGAGTGAGTAATCAATTTCCGGTATGAGGGATTCTCATCCGTAAATGAAGAATTTGACCTAACTAGTTTTTATGATGTTTAAGTTATTTTATTGACTAAACAATTGATTTTTGAAAAATGGTTGATATGTATATCTCTTTGCCTATTCTTAGACAATTAGGTTTGGCATGGATAATTCTTGGAATCACTAAAATCAACGTGACTATAATTCTTTCACTAATAAATTCAATCAATTTAAATGCACATTTGTTATTTACTTGATTTTAAGTTGAATATTTTTCATTCAAGGGCATTTACTTACAATCTTGAGTGAGTTATAAAATAGATCAAAATTCCTATTTGCAGTAAGATGAGCTCTAAAGATTGTCCGGTTTCTTTAAAATAATGTTTCTTTAGTTTATTGATATTTAAAACATTCAAAATTCAAGAGTTTTACTTTATTTTTGCTCATCATCTTTGAGTTACAATAGTTTTCCCTGAGGAGACATTCTTGTGCTTGCGAACCCATTTATACTTTGCCCAATTTAGAGGACAAGCATTTTTGGCGGTAACCAAAGCCAACTCAAGAGGTGATCTGAAAAAATGGCAAGGTAAGTCTTGTGATTTTCATCACAAGCTCAGGTATGTTTCTTCATTGTATTTTATTTTTTTCTTTTCTATTCTTTGTTTGTTAGTTTTTTTTTAGAATTGCATGTGGACATGAGACACTACGCATTACAGACTCGTCGATCCAACACATAATTTGAATGTGAAAGGAATAAATAATGAGGATCCATAGAATGAGAGGGATAGGGGAAATAACTTTTCGTTAGTTCCTACCATTAATTTGGGAAATGGTTGAAATAATCCCCCAGTTCTTCCTCCTGTGTGAACAATGAGGGAATATCTCCAACCCATTTGAATTTCTACACCATCCTGTATCATCTTCTGGTGTAGGCACAAAATTTTATTGTAAAACCTCGGATACTCTATCTACGTCCTCAATTCCATGGTGTGGATAGGGAAAATCCCTACCTCTATATCAAGGATTTTGAGGAACTAGTTAGTACATTCCTTGAACAAAATTTGCAGAAAGAGGTTGCGCGGAAGAAGTTATTAATCTTGGTTGACCTCTTTGAAACCCCAAACTGTAGCTACTAGGCCAATTTACCAAAAAAGTTGTTGAAAAAAAATTTCCCAATTCATATAACTACTATTTGAAAGAAAAAACTTCAAAATTTTTCTAAAAAATCATATAAACAATTTTATTAATGCTAGGAAAGATTTAAGGATCTGTTAAATGTTGTTCCATATCATGGATTTGAACCATGGTTATTGGTTAGTTTCTTCTATGAAAGAATTCCCCCTTGACACCGCTAGTTCATTGACATGATGTGCAATGAAGAGTTTTTTAACAAAGAGCCTGAGGAAGCTCTAGATTACTTTGAGAGTTTGGTAGAAAATGCCCAATCTTGAAATATTTCAAGCTCTACTAAAAGATCAAAGCAATATACTACATCCCAATCCATAGGGGTGAAAAATACATTTTGAGAGATCAGGATGATTTACTAGCCAAGATTGAATATTTATCTAGGAAAGTCAAGAACATAGAGGTTAGGAAAGTAAATGAGGTGGTCAGTGTGCCTCTGATTAAGGAGTCTTGTACTATTTGTGAGTCAGTTGAGCATGCTGTTAGGGAGTAACTGACCATAATAGCTTTTAAGGAAGTTCTCAATGAATAAGTGAATGTATTTAATCAATTGAGGCAACAATTTTCTCATTACTCGGACACTTATAACCAAGGATGGAATAGCCACTCTAATTTTAGTTGGAGAAATGACACCTTACCTATAATTTTTGCCCCTCCTATTAATCAACTAGTGTTTTGACCCAGTTCATCTACAAGTACTCATCCCTCCATGCATGCATCCCAAGGATCTGTTCAGAACCCACCTCAAAAAGGGTTTGGTCCCCAAGGACGACCCACTTTAACTCCTTACCAGCTCCCATATAAAAGAAGCTTAGAGGACTTGATGCATCAGTTTATTCAAAACTAGGCCATTATTAACAACCAAAATGTCAAAGATTTCAATGACATTTGAGCCCAAATGAACAAGTTGACCAATACAATGGGTAGGCTTTAGGAAGAAAAAAAAAGTTTCCAACACAACCCCAAGAGAATCCAAAAGGACAATATAATATCAAAGCTTCAAATTTCATTAAAAAGTACTGAAGAACAACTCAAGTCAATCACTAAAGAGTGGAAAAGAGGTTGACAAAACCATTATGCCTAAAGTCTCAAAACTTATATAAAATAGATTTAGGGTACCTCCAAGGATAGTGAGACACTTGACCTACCAGAGGTTGTTAAGTCTGATGAAATTACATATCCTATTCATGCATCCTACCTTCATAGATTGAAAATGCCTGCTAAATAAACTAACAATGCTAAAATCCTTGATTTGTATAAGCAAATGAAAATTAATAGTCCTTTATTTGATGTTGTTCAATAGGTGCAATCTTATGCAATGTTTTTGAAGGATTTTTGCACCATCAAAAGGAAATTAAATGTTTAGAAGATAGCCTTCTTGATAGAACAGGTAAGTTCTATCATGTGAACCAATAGTCCACCCAAGTACAAAGATCCCGGTTGTCCCACCATGTATGTTACCATTGGGGATTTTTGGGTCGAGTAAGCATTGCTAGACTTAGGTGCCAGTGTAAATCTTTTACCCTTCTACATATACAAGCAGCTAGGCTTGGGAGAGTTGAAGCCTATATTGATTACTCTTCAACTTGTAGACCGAAGTGTGAAGATGATGACGGTGAATAGTGGAATATGTATTGGTTCAAGTGGATAGGTTCTACTTTCATGTTGACTTTATAGTTCTAGATACTGCACCTATTATTGACCATTCTACATAGATTACAATAATTTTATAACGGTTGTTCTTAGCTACATCAAATGAATTAATATATAATAGTGTCACGAAATGTTCATTTGGAAATATGACTGCTGAATTTAATATTTTTTTTGTGGTTAAGCAACCAAGTGGCGAGGGAGAGTTTTGTGAGGTAGAGGAACTGGAGGAGATTGTAGAGGAAACATTTAATAAGTATATTTGTTCTGATCCTTTGCAAGTTTATTTAGTTAATTATATTCATGATAGTAAAAAATCTGAGGTTGATTTTATATTGATTTGTTGAATTCTTCATAGAAGTTGAGAAAAGGATAAGAAAGAAAAAGTTTATTGGAGGAACCAAGTCCCGATGGGAGTTGGGCAATGGACAATTGGGGGCCAGATGATCCCTTTATTAACTAAATTTTTGTACATAGTATTTTTATTTCTTTATTTTTTCTTATGTTATGCTATTTTTATTCTTCTTTGTTTTGTAGTTAGTTATTTTAGTTAGGAGTTTTTCTCCAGGTGTTTTTCGCCCCTTATCTTATTCATTTTTCTCATTGTGTTACTTCTTTTGCATTGAGGACATAACTTAAGTTAGGGGTGAGGGTTACACCACTAAACAAAAAATGAAAAAAAATTGGAAAATTTTGAATTTTTTAAAAAATGTGTGAAACTCAAAAAAATTTGAACTTTTTCTTAGAAAGGGCAGAATGGTAATTTGTCATCCTAATGCGTATTTAAAATACTCATGTTCTAGATCTCGGATGAGGAAACAAAGTTCGTCGTTGGATTCTTATCGCAAAATCTAGTCACCTTGTCAAATTTCGTTGAATTTTGAGATACTCAAATTTTTGAACGTCGTTCGAGGCAAATGACATTTTAAAGGTTCCAAAAAATGAATTTTTTAAAATTTTCTTAAAATTAAGTTAAAGTTCCAATAAAATTAATTTGAACTAAATCCGAGGAATAACAAATCGTTTCGGGATAAAAAACAGACCTAAAAGTCGGAAATATGCGGTGCGACGTGGACCGCACGTTCGGGACTATAAATATCTACCTAAACTAGATATTTTGGAAAACATGTCTCATTTTTCTTGTCCCATGGCCGGCCAAAGAGAGAAGAGAGTGAAAAGAGAGAAAACAAGTAAGTTCTTCAAGCTTCAATCCAAGATTCCTGAAGTTCCGTCGGTCGGAATTCGTCGAGCCAAGAATCAAAGTTCATCTCCTCGACGAGAGCTACGTGTACGTACCAAGAAAAGTGGATTTCATCGAAGGTCCAAAGAAAAGACTTTGGAGAAATCAAAGGTTCTTGGACTTGTTTTGGTGTTTTTAGAAGTTCTACCACTTCCTACACGCTACAAGAGGTAGGGTTCTTCCTACTTTGGTTTTACTCCTACCTTAAGGGTTTATTTTTGTGGCTGAAACATGACTGATTTTTGAATGATTTGTGGGATATCTAGTGTCCATTTATGGACTGTTTAAGGGGCTGATTTATGGGCTGTTTTATAGTTGTTTTAAGGGGCAATTTATGGCTATTTTATGGGCTATCTTGTGGTTGTTTATTGGGGCTGTTTTATGGCCGTTTAGGGCCAGAATTGTGGGCTGCTTAGTGACTAATTTGTGGGCTGCTTAGTGGTTGATTTGTGGGCTGTTTAGTAGCTAAATTTTGGGCCACTATGGGCTATTATGTGCTATATTTTGCCTTTTAAATTAAGTGTGTTTTTGACATAGATTATGTAATAACATGCTTGTCAATTGTGATAAATATAAATGTTGACACATGTTAGTTGATGTTTTGACATTGTAATGAAATTTTGGGAGTTTTTTACATGTGATATAAATCGTCATGGTAGACATTGATATGTAGAAATTGTTCCTTTGGCATGTATTGCAATATGGACATGGAATTGACATCACATTCATGGGCAAGAGTCATGAGTGCAGGTGTGTGTATGCATGGTTAATCAAACACCATCCTTGGTGATTGATGGGTGGACTCAAAAAAGTTGGGTTGAAAATTCGAATGAGTCGCATGGTTAGACGAAAGAAAAAATTGTGTCGGGTATAGCAAGAAGGGGTAAATTCCCCCCTCAGGTGCAAGACCCAGCGACTTGGTTATACACTCTCCTGTGGTGAAAATTTGGAAAAGTGTAGTATGGTGTATGGAACCGACGGTATAAAATCCAAAATCCGCTGCCCAACAAGACACAAGATTTTGAATTATAAGTACTTATACAATGAGTAACACCCATCAATGATTTGGTTTTATAATAAAACAACTTTTATTTCAAATGATCATTTCGTGGATTTTTTTGTCAATTGACGGATTCAGTATACCATGGCATTGCATTGTGTCGTGGGAGTCGGTGATGACTTGGGTTTAAGTGCATGAGTGATTATCACTCATTTCATGGCATGACATAGTTGCATTCCACGTTTAATGCATATTCTTATATGGAATGGTTGTTAAATGTTGTTTGTTGCTTATACACACCACATATGCATCTAAGGTGGGGAGTAGCCTCTGTAAGGATTATTCTACTAGGCATTGGCTCACCCTATACGGAAAAATATTTCAGGTACGAGAGATACACCGGTGGATGGCTCCAATTTGGACCCTCATGTTTGAAGAAAGCCGAATGTGGCTTTATTTTGTGTTAATGTAAAACATTTGTGAAAATAATATTTTGGGTATGTAATCTTTTGCAAATAATTGTAATAGAACTTATATAGACTATTGTTAAACTAACATTGCAAGTTTTGATATAAATATGGATAATTGGACCCGGTGTGGCCAATGTTTACTTATAATTAGACCCGGTGTGGTCATGGTTGAATATTGGACCTCGGATAGGTCTTGTTATTATATGATTGCACAGGTTGAGTTTTGGGTAGAGTTTCCCATACAAAGGAGACTCTGCCTGAATTTCGTCAAATTTATGGTTCCCAGTAAATGGGGCACAATGGCGTGATATCGAATTACTCAGTATCCATGGGTATTCCACGGGTTGATGGCTAATCAAGGGACCCCTGGATTTTGGGGTGTCACAACTTGGTATCAGAGCCTAGGCATACGAATAACCTACGACTCGATGGGCACGAGTATAAACCATTGCATTCCATATGCATTTCATGTTATGTGCTCTACTTGCTACCTGTTATATGTTACTTGTTAGGTGAATTATATGCATGATAGAAATGTGTATGGAAGGGAATACACTGGGGTTAGAAAACTTAACCTTGGGAGTTTGGAAAAAAAGGGATGAACAGTATAGTTTAATGTGTAAATGTCTACTAAATACTTGATCCCTAACTTGGGATATTAACTAATTGATCTATTGTTATCTTATGTGTGTGTAGATGGCAACTAGAGGAAGGGGACGTCGGGGTGGACGGAACAACTAACCACCTCCACCGGCCTTTGACCAACAAGCTTTCATTGAGGCTATTGGTGTAGCGGCGGCTACCATTGCACAAGCTAGTGCTACGGCCGCTACTATTACACAGACAGGTGCAAGTGGGAGTCAAGGAGGTTCAAGTCACCTCCAGAAGTTCAAGGCAGACAATCCTCCGATCTTTCTGGGAGGGGCGAATCCTATAGTGGCTGACCATTGGTTCCGACAAGTGGACAAGATCTTGAGGGCTATGGAGATTACCTCCGTTGCCACGAAGATAACGCTAGCTACTTTTCAGCTATAGGGAGAATCGCAAGTTTGGTGGGATTGGGTTAAGGACTCCAAGAACTTGGAGGTAATGACATGGGCATAATTCAAGGAGCTCTTTATGGGCAAGTACTTCCCAATGGCTGTTCGACATGCAAAGGCTCGGGAGTTCTTAGACTTGAGAAAAGGGACGATGACGGTGATGGAGTACGTGGCTAAGTTCACAGAGTTAGCCCGTTTCGCCGATGACAACGTGGCCACAGATATGGCCAAAGTGAGGAGCTTTGAGGATGGTCTTAAGTTGTCCATCCGAGGTAAAATTGTGGGTCTTCTTCTGCAAGACTTAGACTCGATGGTCGCGACTGCTATGGTCATTGAGAGAGAGGTGGATGACGCAAGGAGCATCCGGGAGTCTGGTGCAAAAGACAAGAAGAAGGAGGGTCAATCCCCTTCTTCCAGCTCGGGGAAAAAGTAGAGGACTTTTACTCCACAACGATTTCAGGGACAGGGCCGCAGCTATCATGGCCAAGGCCAAGGTCAATCTTCCCAAGGTGGGAGAAATCAGAGGCCTTCCTACCAGGCAGGCCAGAGTACTTGCTATCATTGCCACCAACCGGGTCACATGAAGCGGGATTGTCCTCAGAGGCAAGGATCCCAAAGTTATGGGTCATCTCACTCCCAAACTTCGGTGGGGCAGCCACAAACACATTATACTCATCATCACCCTACCATGGGCTAGGGGATCCAGTACCAGTTCCAAAATGCTACTCAGGCCCAAACTACTTCGCGTGTAGGGATTCTGCAATCCGGGAAGATGGACCAGGGCATGGGTAGAGGCCGAGGCCAGGGCTTATAAGCCGGTACTTTAGGGACCCAGTGGCGTGTCTACGCCATGATACCTCAGACTGAGCAACAGATCCATCGGTGATATAGGGTACATTTATACTCTCTCGCTTATGGGCAAGGGTATTATTTGATTCTGGTGCATCACATTCATTTATCGTTACATCTTGTGTGCAAGACTTGGGTTTAGAGGTCGAGACCTTGGAAGAGCCATTGCATGTGAGTTCTCTCCTAGGAGCTAGGGTGAGAATTTATCAGATATGTCAGGGTTGTGAGTTAGAGATCTCGGGGATTCTACTCACCATGGATCTTAGGGTCATGAACATGTCTGATTTTGGTGTTATCCTTTGTATGGATTGGTTGGCGACACATCGGGTAGTCATTGATTGTGATCGAAAGAGGGTCACTACTTATACGCCGGAGGGTATTTGTTTCAAGTTCCAGGGGGAAAAGAATGATGCTTTACCTCAGGCCGTGTACGAGTCTAGATGGCACGGACAGGTGATGGGTTGACTTACAAGCCTTACCCTGGAGGGCGAGGCGAGACATGAGTTGGGCCTTCATTGGGTTGTATGTGAGTATGAGGATGTTTTTTCGGATGAGCTACCGGGATTACCTCCATATGGGGATGTAGACTTCACCATTGAGTCGCATCCCGGTACATCGCCTATCTCCATGACTCCACACAAGATGGCACCAGCTAAGTTGCAAGAACTCAAGGTCCAGTTGCAAGAATTATTGGACAAGGGCTTCATTAGACCGAGCACTTCACCTTGGGGCACTCCGGTGTTGTTTGCCAAGAAGAAGGATAAAACTCTTCGATTGTGCATAGACTATCGGCAGTTGAATAGGGTTACTATCAAGAATAAGTACCCTTTGCCGAGAAATGATGACTTGTTTGATCAGCTGAGAGGGGCGTGGGTCTACTCCAAGATAGATCTACGTACCGGTTACCATCAATTGAGGGTTAAGGAGGTAGATATCCCTAAGACGGCATTCAGAACGCGGTATGGGCATTTCGAGTTCACAGTGATGTCATTTGGGTTGACAAATACTCCAGCAGCATTCATGGATCTCATGCATAGAATATTCCAACCCTATTTAGATCAATTTGTCGTGGTCTTCATTGATGATATCTTGATCTATTCCAAGTCTGAGGAGGAGCATGAGAGTTATTTGAGAATTGTTCTCTAGACATTGAGAGATTATCAGTTGTACGCCAAGTTCAGCAAGTGTGAATTTTGGCTTACTGAGGTGAAATTTATGGGACACGTGGTGTCAGTTTCGGGTGTATCTGTGGACTCGAAGAAGGTTGAGGCGGTTATAAATTGGGAGAGGCCGAAGTCAATCTTTGAGATACGCAATTTTTTGGGATTGGCAGGTCCTATAGGAGGTTTATTGAGGACTTCTCCCGATTAGCTGCGCCTATGACTAAGTTAACTCAGAAAGAGGTCAAATTTGAGTGGAATAAAGCTTGTAAGAAGGCATTCCAGGAGTTAAAACAGAGGCTTACTTCAGCTCCGATCTTGATAGTCTCGGAACGGGGGTAGAGGTACACGGTCTAGTGTGATGCCTCGAAGGACGGGCTAGGATGTGTTTTGATGCAATCCGGAAGGGTAGTAGCTTATCATTTTCGGCACTTGAAGAATCAGGAGCAGAATTATCCTACTCATGACATGGGATTGGAGGCCATTGTCTTTGCCTTGAAGGCTTGGCACCACTACTTGTATGGTGAGCAGTTTGAAGTATTTTCAGACCACAAGAGTCTGAAGTATATTTTCACACAACGGGACCTCAACATGAGGCAATGCCAGTGGATGGAGTATTTAGAGGACTATGACTTCACTTTGCATTACCATCCTGGTAAGGCAAACGTGGTGGTTGATGCACTTAGCCGAAAGTCATGAGGAGTTTTGGCTAGTGTAGCTTCCCGAGAGTAGCAGATGCTCGAGACTGTGGGACAGTTTAGGCTACACTATGGAGATCAGGCTCAAGGTACTTTGGGGAGTTTTGTGGCTACACCTTCCCTACTAAGCAGAGTGATTGAGTCCTAGAGACTGGATGCAGAGTTATCATCCATCAGGGATCGAGTACGGTTAGGTACAGGTGACGAGGGCTGGGCCATTTACTTGGATGGTAGTCTTCGATTTAGGGGAAGAATTGTGGTTCCCCAGTCAGTGGAGCTTAGAGAAGAGATTCTTAGAGAGTTCCATTATTTTTGTTTTGCTGTGCATCCAGGTGGCACGAAGATGTACCATGATTTTTGTCGCCAATATTATTGGAGCGGGATGAAGAAAGATGTTGGAAATTTTGTTAGCCGATGTCTCATGTGTCAGCAGATTAAGGCTGAGCACCAGAGACCAGCCGGATTACTCCAGCCTTTGGAGGTAGCTGAGTGGAAGTGAGAACATGTCACGATGAATTTTGTGACTCACTTTCCACGGACATCACGGGGTCATAATGCGATGTGGGTGGTAGTGGACCGGCTTACCAAGTCGGCACACTTTTCAGCGGTGCGAATGACCTTCACACTAGAGGAATTCTGCGGGTTGTATATATGGGAGATTGTCCAGCTGCATGAAGTGCTTGTATCTATTGTATCGGAACAGAATCCCAGGTTTACGACTCATTTTTGGGAGAGTTTTCAGTGAGCCATGGGGATACAGTTAATGATGAGCACTGTTTTTCATCCCCAGACGGACGGTCAGTCTGAGAGGACTATCCTGACTTCAGAGGACATGCTACAGGCAAGCGTCCTAGATCTCAAGGGTAGCTGAGAAGATCACTTACCCTTGGTGGAGTTCGCATATAATAACAATTACTAGGTGAGCATATAGATGGCACCCTATGAGGCATTATATGGGAGGCCATGCCGTTCTCCAGTTTGTTGGATGGAGGTGGGAGAGAAATCCTCTACGGGTCCGAATTTGGTCAGGGACACCTCTGAGAAGGTTGATTTGATATGGAAGCGTCTTCTCTTGGCTCAGAGCTGACAGAAGTGCTACACTGATAGACGGTGGCGACCTCTGAAGTTTGAGGTGGGAGATCATGTCTTCTTAAAGGTGATGCCTAGGAAAGGAGTGGTCAGGTTTGGTAAGCGGAAAAAGCTGTCGCCGAGGTATATCGGGCCCTTCGAAGTACTCGAGAGGGTGGGTGTAGTGGCTTACGGGTTGGTGTTACCGTCAAAACTATCGGGTGTCCATGCGATTTTTCATGTCTCTATGCTATGGAAGTACACCCCGGATCCGACTCGTGTGGTGGATTGGGGAGAGCTTGTTATTGATGCTGATGAGACCTTCGAGGAGGGACCGGTGCGCATCATGGATAGCCGGGAACAGGTTTTACGAGGCAAGACCGTGCGGCTAGTGAAGGTGTTGTGGCAACACCGAGGAGTAGAGGAGGCGACATGGAAGCGTGAGGACACCATCCGTACTAATTATCCTTTCTTATTCAAGGATAGAGGTACATTCTTATAGTCTTTTAGAATTATTTGACTGTTGCATATGCATGTGACTGTATGTGCATGTGTATGTGAATTTCAGAGATGAAATTCTTTTAAGGGGGGCGGAAAGAATGTGAAATCTAGGAAAATTTGAACTTTTTCTTAGAAAGGGCAGAATGGTAATTTTCCATCTTAATGCGTATTTAAAATACTCATATTCTATACCTCGGATGAGGAAATGGAATTCGCTGTTGGATTTGAATCACAAAATCTAGTCACCCTATCAAATTTTGTCGAATTTCGAGATAGTCAAATTTTTGCACATCAATCAAGGCGATTGTGAGGCGAATGACATTTTAAAGGTCCCTAAAAATGATTTTTTTAAAATTTATTTAAAATTAAGTTAAAGTTCCAATAAAATTAATTTGAACTAAATCCGAGGTATAACAAATCGTTTCGGGACAAAAAACAGACCCGAAAGTCGAAAATATGAGGTACGATGTGGACCACAAGTTCAGGACTATAAATATCTACTTAAATTAGATATTTTGGAAAAAATATCTCATTGTTCTTGACCCTTGGCCAGCCATAGGGAGAAGAGAGTGAAAAGAGAGAAAACAAGTAAGTTCTTCAAACTTCAATCCAAGATTCCCAGAGTTCCGTCGGTCGGAATTCATCGAGCTAAGAATCAAAGTTCATCTTCTTGACGAGTGCTACGTGTACATACCAAGAAAAGTGGATTTCACCGAAGGTCCAAAGAAAAGACTTTGGAGGAATCAAAGGTTCTTGGGCTTGTTTTGGTATTTTTAGAAGTTCTACCACTTCCTACACGCTACAAGATGTAGAGTTCTTCCTACTTTGGTTTTACTCCTACCTTAAGGGTTTATTTTTGTGGCTGAAACATGACTGATTTGTGGATGATTGGTGGATTGTCTAGTGTTTGTTTATGGACTGTTTAAGGGGCTACTTAGTGGCGGAATTGTGGGCTACTTAGTGGCTGATTTATGGGTTGTTTTATAATTGTTTTAAGGGGCTATTTATGGCTATTTTATGGGCTATCTTATGGCGGTTTGTTGGGGCTGTTTTATGGCCGTTTAGGGGCTAAATTGTGGGTTGCTTAGTGACTAATTTTTGGGCTGCTTAGTGGTTGATTTGTGGGATGTTAAGTGGCTAAATTTTGGGCCACTATGGGCTGATTTTTATGTGGGCTGTTATGTGCTGTATTTTGCCTTTTTAAATTAAGTGTGGTTTTGACATAGATTATGTAATAACATGCTTGTCAATTGTGTTGAATATAAATGTTGACACATGCTAGTTGATGTTTTGACATTGTGATGAAATTTTGGGAATTATTTGCATGTGATATAAATCGTTATGGTAAACATTGATATGTAGAAATTGTTCCTTTGGCAAGCATTGCAATATGAACATGAAATTGACATCACATTCATGGGCATGAGTCATGAGTGTAGGTGTGTGTATGCATGGTTAATCAAACACCATCCTTGGTGATTGATGGGTGGACTCAAAAAAGTTGGGTTGAAAATTCGAATGAGTTGCATGATTGCATGAAAGAAAAACTTGTGTCGGGTATAGCAAGAAGGGGTAGATTCCCCCCTCGGGTGCAAGACCCGGCGACTTGGTTATACACTCCCCTATGGTGAAATCCGAAAAAGTGTAGTATGGTGTACGGAACCGGCGGTATAAAATCTAAAATTCGTTGCCCAACAAGACACAAGATTTTGATTTATAAGTACTCATACAATGAGTAACACCCATCAATGATTTGGTTTTATAATAAAACAACTTTTATTTCAAACGATCATTTTGTGGATTTTTTCGTCAATTGACGGATTCAATATACCTTGGCATTGCATTCTGTCGTGGGAGTCGGTGATGACTTAGGTTTAAGTGCATGACTGAGTATCATCTCATTTCTGGCATGACATGGTTGCATTCCACATTTAATGCATATTCTTGTATGGAATGATTGTTAAATGTTGTTTGTTACTTATACACACCACATATGCATCTAAGGTGGTGAGTAGCCTCTGTAGGGATTATTATACTAGGCATTGGCTCACCCTATACGGGAAAACATTTCAGGTGAGAGAGATACACTAGTGGATGGCTCCAATTTGGACCCTCATGTTTGAAGAAAGCCGAATGTGGCTTTATTTTGTGTTAATGTAAAATATTTGTGGAAATAATGTTTTGGGCATGTAATCTTTTGCAAATAATTGTAATAGAACTTATATAGACTATTGTTAAACTAACCTTTCATGTTTTAATATAAATATGGATAATTAGACCCGGTGTGACCAATGTTTACTTATAATTGGATCCAGTGTGGTCATAGTTGAATATTGGACCTCGAATGGGTCTTGTTATTATATGATTGCACAGGTTGATTTTTGGGTAGAGCTTCCCGTACAAAGGAGACTCTGCCTGAATTTCATCAAAATCATGGTTCTCGGTAAATGGGGCACAGTGGCGTGATATCGAATTACTCGGTATCCACGGGTATTCCGCTGGTTAATGGCTAATCGACGGACCCCCGAATTTTGGGGTGTCACAAAATGTATGTCTGGATTTTATTATTATTTTGTATTATTGTGAAGATTAGATTGGCTATTAGAAACTCGGATTGATTGCATAGTAGCACCCGATAGGATTTTATTTTATGTTTGAGTATCATACTTATATTTGCATTTTGAAAGCCAAACTATGTCCACTATGAGCATGTTAATTTTTGTAATTTATTGAATGAGGTTTGTATTTTTAAAAAAATAGACATCTATGTATAAACCTGTAAATTTTGTGTCTATCATTTTTGGAGGGTTAAAATACATTTACTCGACAATATTTGTTCCAATTAAACTCCACTCAATATTCTCATTATTTTGCTTTAGTTATGAGCATATGGGTGATTAGTTGATTATATCTCAAAAATAAGTAACACTCTTTCATGCTTTTTGAGAAATGATTTTATTTAGTTTGTGGAATTTATTTAAGCTTTTAAGCATATTCCTTCTTTTCATTGTCCTTAGAAACCGCAATTGAACCTTAATGAATTTTTGTTCCTTTGCCAATTAATAACAAAACCAAGCATAAAAGAATATATACCCTAACTTGATTATCCCAAAATTTGCTATGTACTTACTATATGTTTGGGAATTGTAGGTAGAATACCCACTCATGAAAGTAAAAGAAAAAACATGATGCTAAAAAGAAAAAAATAAATAAATAAAGAAGTTCAAAACTGTGAAAAGCCAAAGGCTGTTTAAAGTAAGAGAATCAAGGTTAGATGTTTGTTATGGTATGTCAAAAGAAGAATGCAAGTGTTGAATAAAGAATATGTCCATTGGATAACTTCTTCTAAATCTTTATTACCCTTTGTTTCTTAAACCTTTACCCGAGGCCACATTACAACTAGAAAAAAACCTATCTGATTTTAGAGAGAGTGGATGAGTGTGTATGCTTTAGGGGATACACCAACTGCATTGTTTCTATCTCTCATAACATTCTTTTATGAGGTTATGTCATGGTCGTTTCACTTGATTGATGCTTTTTAATGTAAAGATAAATGTGGGTTTACTTTGTTTTTGTCTGCATAAATTTGATCCTCACATAAAACTTTGAGTGAATAATCACTATAATCAAAGATTTTCTTTTCTAAGAGTGTAAACCTTGGTGAGATTGGCATTGAAAATAGCATTGAATAGCTACTAGAGATGTGAATTTTGTTTGATAAATCACTTAAATTATAGATTCATATTGCATACACATGAGTTTTGGATGCTAACATAATTGTGAATACTCTTATGTAGCATTTAATCCTATAGTTGAGCTTTCTATGTATTAGTTTGAGTGGATGTGGTATGTCTTTAGTTTCAAATTAATTGAGTAATAATTTTTTTCGATAGGTAAAATGAATTTTGCAAGTACCTTCTCTAGAAACCTTCATGAGACCAAACTCGTCCACTAAGGGTAGTCTAGGGGTTTAACAGCTTAGTGTATAGGCTAAATACACGTCAGTGCCTATGAAAATGGTTATTTGTTTTACATTTAATTTTGATGTTTGTTAGATTATTTCATTATTCTTTAAATTGATTTGCATTATATATATTTTTGTAAATAAATTGTATTGCATATACTTTGATAATTTTGGGGCACATATGAAATGCGATTTAAGGCTTTTATTGGGTATGTCTTTTAGTCTTAGGATCTACGCTATTAGTTTAGTTTTAATTTGAAAAAAGGGAAAAATTATGAATTTTTAGGATTTTTGCCATAATGAACCAAAAGGTTGAAACCTGCTTTATACTGGTTCATTCCTGTTCTGACTGAAAATTTAAAAGGGAGTTTAATTGATTTTTTTCATTTTATTCTCACAAATCACAAAGAACCAAACTCTCTATAAGGTTCTAAAAACCCCTAGATTACCTTTAATAATCTTCCAATCCATTAATCATCTTCATTATCCTTTGATTTCAAGAAGCATTTTTGGCAATGGCAATGAGGAAAAACCAGTTCCAATTTCTCCAGGTGAGGGATGGATTTCATGGGTTATTGGCTTGACTTTATTTGCTTCTATGATTAGTATGGTGGTGATGGGCATGGATAGGGTGAGTGTGCCTTCACCAGCTCAGCCAAAGGTAAAGGAAAGAGGCAAGTAGTGGAATCGAGTCAAAGGAGCCTTGGCAACTCCTGTGCCCAAGAATAGGAAGAAGTCGGGTTACAAGTAGACTACAGAGAAAAGGGAAGTGATGTGTGAGTGTATGGTGGATGTGAATAGCTTGGGGAAGAATGCACATACTCGGGCAATTATCGATCATGGCCTTGAGTTTTTATTTAAGCCAGTTGAGGGGTGCATTCTATCTTTCTACTATGAGTTCTATATGGGTTTGATTGTATTTTATGTTGATTTGATGATTTTCAGGACCACAGTCTAAGGGAAGGTGATTAAGGTCACTCCGGTGAAGATAGCCAAGTAGTTGGGCTATAAGAGGCTTGACCCGTTTGAGATTGATTACCTACATGTTGAGTTTGCAGCAAAGGACCCTACTAAGTAAGTTAATGATATGTATGATAGTTCTGAGGAGCTCAAGGTCACTTTCATCCATTGGCACTTGGATGTCAAACACCGGTTGATGAATAAGATTCTCCATTACAATGTCTACCCTAAAGGGTCTGAAAAGAAACCTATGAAATGGGGAGGATGATAGAGATGATGCAATAGCACATATGTAGCTAGAATATGGAAAATGAGAATATGTTAAAACCATTTCTTATTTGATTTGAGTTTGATGAAATTGCTTGAATTGGGCTTTCAATAATGTATTGTTTGGGCATGTTGTGTGTTTACATAATTTTGCCTACTAAGTGTTTGATAAAATTCTTAGGAATTCAAGTGTGTTATTCAAATCAAAATCACATGTAACATGCTTGGGAATATTGTGGAAAATAACATGTTTATTATATGCTTCATGATATAATGTACATTTTGATGTTTATGGAATAGTGTCATATGCTCACATGTCATAGTTAGCATTATGATGAATTTGGAATGACAAATGTACATTACATTGCATATTAATGGTTGCACTACATTCATGGGCATTAACATGAGTATGAGTGTGTGGGTGCATAGGTTGGTCAATCACCACATTGTGAGTTGATGGGTGGACTAGAGAAGTTTGGATCAAGGTCCAATTGAGTCACACAGATCATTGCATAAAAAAATGTGTCAGGTATAGCAAAAAAGGATAGATACTCCCTCGGGTACAAGACCCGGTTACTTGGTTCACTCACTTGACCGCAGTGAAATTCAAAAAGAAAAGTTTGCAGGTGTACTCAAAATCGGAGGTGTGATGCCCTCAAATGCCATGCTAGTTTGGTAAACCGTTGGTGCGATGTCCATAAATTACATACCCAAGAAATACACAAGATTTTATAAAATAGTCATTGGATGTCTAACATCAATGGCGAGGCTTGGTATATGTGGATGCATACGCATGACATTACATGTGTTATGGGAGCTGGTAGGGCTCGGGTTTGCATTACATGCGTGATTTTCTATCTCATGGCATGGCATGGAATTGTAGCATTCATTTATAAAAAGTATGTGTTTGAATGGATGTTTGATATCATGATTTGCATGTGAAATTTCATACGCATCTGAATTAGGGAGTGGCTATTGAGCTTGACTCACCATTTATGGGGATACATTTCAGCTTTTGGATAGGTTCCAACGGATAACCCTCACTTAGACCCACATTGAAGACATGCCAGGTTGTGCCTCTTGAATTACAACTTGTAGTCCCTTGTATAAATTATGTACAAAATTGTTTTTTGAAAACGACATGTAATGTGACTCTCTTGGACAATATTCTTTTGTAAACAAATGAATATAATGGATGTTGTATGAGTTTTTAGGGTTAAAAGTTGAAATCTAGAAAATTTGGGAAAATTTGGGCCCTAGGTACTAGTACCTCATAGGTACATAGCTTCTAGTGGGTTCAAGTACCGATACCCCGATGACACTGGGCCTAGATATCGATACAAAGTCTTACAAGTACCAATACTTGGCTTCTAGAGGGCTCAGGTACCGGTACTCCTTATCAGAGGTACCAATAACTCTTCAAGAAAATTGGTTTTTGAACTTCAATGCTTTTGAGCCTTCATATCATGAGCTCTTTTCTTTGAATGATATAAATGGTTAAATTTTAAGTCTTAGAATTTGGGATATGGACTTTGGAATGGTTGTATGATTAATATATGCACAGGTTATGTATTGGATAGTGCTTTAGTGCAAAGGAGACTATGCTTGAATTCCATCTTGTTATGATCCCATTGAATGGGGTGTAAAGACGTGGTATCAGGTTATACAGTATCCATGGGTATTTTGTGGGTTGATGGGTGATCAATGAATTCAGAAAGGACACCAGGATTTTTGGGCGTCACAAGAAGAATGGTGAATTAAACAATGGAATGAGAATTCCCTCTCTCTTGCTAGACTTGGGTATTTATATGGAGTCTTGTGCTGATTTCTCTGTTTTTAATCCACCAATCATGACCTTTAAAATAACCCACACAGATTGTCTTTCCAAATCTGTCCTTGCAACAGATTTGCATGAACCTATCGGTATGAAGCAGAAAATGACCTACCAGTGGGATTGTTCACTGTTTTCCTCCTACTGGTTACTTTGTTCTTCTCTGGTAGGATGCGCTTATGTTTTCAACCTACCAGTAGGACAACTCTCTGGACTGCACCTACCAATAGAAGTGATGATCGACTAGTAGAACCTCTTTCTGCCTTCAGTTGTAACATACAAGACCTACCAGTAGAAATGGTCTTTTTCTCAATTTTGCTTGCAATGGCCTTGGCTGCACTCCTGGACCTCTTAGTTCATGCCCCAAGTTTTCCATGGCATTGAAACTGTGACACCCTAAAACTGGGGTTCATTTGTTAACTGTTGACCATCCGTCAACCCGCAGAAATACCGTGATTGTCGCACAACATAACGTCACGTCAATAACATCCTCTTAACCGGGATTATAACCCATACGTGAAACCTGAATTCATTTTATCATTTGATCCAACCGTGGTCCAATGTACCACAATTCATACTCCATTATAGTCCATTTACATCCTTGGAACCCAAGAACGCATAGTCCAAAAGCATGACAAAGCAATTTTCAAATTTTTTGAAATTGTACCGATACGGGTTGCCCACTGGAAAATCCATACTAGTACGGGTAACTCACTGGAAACTCCATACCGGTATGGTTAATCCACTGGACCTTGTCATACCGGTATACTTTGCCAACTTTTGCCTATTTTACCTATTTTTCATTTCCAATCCATTTCAAACTATTCCAATACCATCCAAAACCTGCTTAATAAGGTTTTTCACATAAAACTTATTATATACAAGTTCTATTACAAGTAATTCCATATGATTACATGTCCAAAATATAATTTTCACAATAGTTTTAAAAAAAAATGATTCAAGGTCACAAATTGTCCTTTCTTCATCACTAGGGCCCCAAATGAGAGCCATCTACTGGAGTGTATCCCGCACCTGAAATGTTTTTCCGTATAGGGTGAGCTACGCTCAATAAAGTATCTCCTACAGAGGCTACTCCTCACCCTAGATGCATTTGAAATGTGTACATGCCATAATCAACAACTATTATCCATTCCCAACAAGAACATGTAATTCATGATTAGAATGCTACCATGTCATGTCATGATATGAGATGATACTCACTCATGCATTTTATCCCGAGTCTTCACCGACTCCCACAACACAATGCAATACATGTGTGTAATACATTCATCATTGATGAAATACATCGAATTACTATTTTATAAAACAAAATCATGTGTCTTTGTTGGGTATCGGATTTTGGAATCACACCGCTGGCTCCGTACGCCATTACACTTTTCTGAAATTGCATCACAGGGGAGTGTATGAACCAAGTAGTCGGGTCTTGCACCCGAGGGAAGACCTATCCCTTCTTACTATACCTGACACAAGTTTTCCTTTCATGCAACCATGCGACTTAGTCGGATTTTCAATTCAACTTTCCCGAACCCACCCATCCATCACCAAGCATGGTGCACACACCCACGTCTCATTCCCATGGATGCGATGCCTCCGTGCAATTGTAATGTAAAATACCATTGCAATATCAATGTTATGCACCATATGTAATGAATGTCATATGAGCCAATTTAACTGCATATTTCAACATATGTCATGACAATTAATATCAATTGCATATAATTACCACAAATTATCATGATTGTTAATGTATTAACAACACATCACTCATTCATACTCAACAACAATTCGCAAGCACGTTACACATAACTCATGCTATAACAAATTTAATTCTCACATAGGCATTTAACAAAACACCTTCAAGGCATCAATCATGTTATTATATAAAATTGCCTACATAATAGCAAGTTCCAAGAAATTATATAAACAACTACCTTACACCAAATTCAAGCTAGAAATTGTTCTAAGTCATTACCATGCCCATTTAATATCCAATTACAAGAATTGTCACAAGTGTCCTCCCCATATCAAATTCAAGCTAGAATGTGATTTAGGCCATTTTCATACTCATTTCCACATATCAACAACAATTGACAAGTGACCTATGTTGTTATATACCCTTACCCATCCTATATGACATCCTAGGTAAGAAATAAACACGAGTAGGAGGAAACCCTACCTCTTGGAGCGTAATGAAAGGTAGAAAGCCTCAAGAACACCCCCAAGCCCAAAACTCTTGATTTTCCTAAATCTTCTCTTTGGATCTTCAGTGAAACCCTTCATTTTTGGTACATAGTCGTAGCCCTCGTCGAGGTGATCGACTTCAACTCTTGGTCCGAAGGATTCTGACCGGCGGAACTTCGTGAATCGAAGAGAAAAAGGTAGAAATCTATTCTTTTTTCTTCTCCTTTTTCCAACATGTCAACCAGCTGATAATGGGGAGAGAAATATCTGAAAATCCAATATTTTTCCCCTATTTATACTCTTACAATGTGCGGCCCACGTCGTGCCACACGTTTCTTATTTTCGAATCCATTTTTATCCCGAAACGACTTAATTTAATCCTGATTTAAGTTCAAATTAATTTTATTTGAATTTTTCTTCAATTATTAGGAAATTTCATAAAATTTATTTTTGGGGACGTTTGTGAGGTCACTCGACATTCAGTTGTCTCGTAAAATGTGAAAAATTTAACTACCTCAGAATTCGATAAAAATTGACTGGACAACTCAATTTTACGAGATGAATCCAATGGTGAAGTCTATTGTGTCATCCGAACTCTATAGAAATACGTATTTTAATTCTATATTATAGTGATAAATTACCGTTTTGCCCTTTTTCAAAAAAAGTTCAAATTTTCCCAGGTTTTACAAAAACAAGTGTAATTCCATGCTTTTGCACTAATTCAAGTACAAACACATACAAAACTTAACTAACACAAAGGAATTAAGTGACAAACATAACTAAGATGAATGGCTATAAGGCTTATAATATGTAATATTATGCTCTCATCACAAGGCTAAGAAAGGAAGGGGGATTGATCGCTTATTATTTTCTTCTATTATTTTTCTTCTCCAACCTTAGAAACTAGGGTTTTTTTCTTTATGTTTGATACATATTCTTCATTTCTTGTTCTTTATATTTCCAAAGAATTGTTCTTTTAGTGTAAAAACTCAAGTAAATTTGAATTTTTTTGAAAAAGGACAAAATAGTAATTTGTCGTTGTAATATAGGTTGAAAACCTAAATTTTTCTAGAACTCTGATGATGAAACGGACTTTACCGTTGTATTTATTTCAGGAAATCTAGCTACCCTGTCAATTTTTTTTGAATTTTGGGATAGTTAGATTTTTCTCTTTTTACGAAGCAATTGGGTGTCGGGTGACCTCATAAATAAACTTGAGAATAAAATTTTAAAACTTTGATAATAATTTAAAGTAATTTGAAATAAAAATATTTTAAACTTGAACCAGGAGAAAATTTAATCGATTCAGGTCAAAATTAGACCCGGGAAAGGAGGACGTGTGGTGCAATGTGGACTAAGCATCATAGGGGTATAAATAAGGGGAGAAAATCAGATTTTCTCCCCATTCTCATCTTGGTTTAACGTTGGAGAGAGGAAGAGAGGGAAAAAGATAAAAGCTCCAACTTCTCTTTACTTTCTACGGACTTCTTTTGGTCGGAATCCTTCAGACCAAGTATTAAAGTTGATCTACGCGACGAGAACTACGCCTACGTACAAAAAAGGACGAATTTCACCAATGATTCAAAAATAAAATTTTGGAAAATCAAGGTTTGAGCTTGGGTGGTATTCTTGAAGGTTTCTACAACTCATTTTTTATGCTTCAAGAGGTAAGGTTTTCATCCTAACTAGATTTATTTCAAATCTAGGGTGATTATATGAAATGGATAAGTTGTCAGATGTAATTAACACTTTTCTATTTTTGTAAATCGGTGAAATGGGTATTCGAAATGGGTAGAATAAATTCTATCTTGAATTGGGTATGTAGCAATTATATAATGTAATTCCTTGAGTTATGTGATAAAATTGGGCATTTTATGTGATTATATGATTTGGTGTCTTGAAGGTGTTTGATTTAATACCTATGTGAAATTAAGTGTGTTTTGCTTAGGAAATTGTTGTTGAATGTAGATGTTGATGTATGCTAGATGATATATTGATATTATGAGGATTTATGGAAATTATATGCTTATGATATAATTAACCTTGGTGTATGTTGAAATGTAGTTGAGATTGTTCATATAGCACTCATACATATTGAACATGATTATAATATTGCAATTGTACATTACATCACATATACACGGAGACATTGCATTCATGGGCATTAGGCATGAGTGTGGGGTGTGTGCATGTAGTTGGATCAAACGCCATTCTTGGTGGTTAATAAGTAGGCTCGGTACAGTTGGACCAAAGTTCGACAGAGTCGCATAGTTGCATGAAACATTTGTGTCGGGTATAGCAAGAAGGCTAGATACTCCCTTAGGTGCAAGACCCAGTTACTGGTTTATACACTTCTGTTAATGAAAGTTCAAAAAAGTGTATTGGTGTACAAAACCGGCAGTGAGACACCAAAATCCCACTACCCAACAAAGACAAATGGTTTTTTTTTTTATTTTTTTAAAACAATTTTGTTAGATGTGCAACATCAATGGCAAAGGCTTGGAATGCCCAATTTTATACTTATGGCATTACATGGGTGATGAGAGCCGGTAAAGGCTTGGATTGAGTTGCATATGTGAGTCTCACCTCATAACACGACATGACATAAAGGATCCATCATTGAATTCCATATTCTTGAATGGATTAATTGTTGTTTTTTGAATTTGCATGGGAACATTTCATATGCATCTAGGTTGGGGAGTAGCCTATTTAGGAGATACCCTATTGAGCATGACTCACCCTTTCTGGGGACAACATTTCAAGTGTAGGATATGTGCCGGTGAACGGCTCTCAATTGGGCCCTCATGGTTGAAGAAAAGTTGAATGTGGCTTTTGAAACATGTTTTTTAAAAACTATTATGTTATTTTGTAAACCCCCACACTCTTATCTTTATATAGCAAGTAATTATTTTTAAAATGCTAATATAGATGATGAGGTATGCATGAACACTATAGATTTCAATAGTATGAATAAATACTAGGGAGACAAATTAATGGTGAAATTTAATTTTTGGAGGTGTTTAAGGTTGATAAGGGTAATTAAGTAAAAATATAAATTTTTTTAGGTCAAAAAATATTATCATTGAACCTGGGAGATCTGAAAAAACTTGGAATAGCCTTTAAGCAAATATAGCGGTTCGAAGGAATAAAATAGTAATTTTTATGTTTCGAGTGTAAATTTATTTTAGTTTTGAGATAACTCATAAAAATACATTTTTTTAGGTTAAAATAACATTAAAAATGAATCCGGAATATTGAAAAATCTTAGGGTAGTCATATGAATCAAATTGGAGATTCTTAGTGGTAAAATTGTAATTTGGAGAAAACCAAATCAGCATGTGAACAGTAAAAATTGGGCCTGCTGTGTTTACAAACCCATTTTCATCCCATTTACTCTCATTCTTTTCATTCCACTCTCACTCCACATCTCTTAGAACCTTAGAGGAAGATTAAAGAAGGAAGAAAAGGGAAGAAGGAGGTCACTAGAACTTGAGTTCTTACTTGAAAATTTGATTCAAGTAGGGTTTTTCTGCCATTCTCTTACATTGAGGCTAGTGTTATACATTTATGTTTTTTTTTGACTCTACATCATATTAATATGCTATGAAATCATGGATTCTTGATGTTTTTGCAAATGTTAGCATGTTTTAAACAATGGGATGATTGAGTAACCATCAAAGTTCTTTTCTCATATTCAAAATCCTAGATTTCCAGAGAAGTGGATTTTTCTCTTGATTTCTCCTTTATTCTTGATTTCAAAACTTTAGTGTTTCGTATTGAACAACACAATGGTATTTATGATGATCTCTTGTTAATTTTTCTTAAATTGTTCCATTGTGAAATAAATGTTGATTTGGATGTGAAAAATTGAGGATTTACGGAATTGAGTGTGTTTGAGAAATTGTTGGTGATTGTATCTCATGGAGGTGCTTGGATGACCATGGGGGCCATTGACCGGGTATCGTAGAGTGGGTAGATGTGTGTGGTTCTTATTCCATGTGGGTTTGAACTTTTTCTACCACTCATAGTGGGGTTGGTGCCTTGCGAGGACCAAACCACTATTAGCTCACGGGTGCCGTGTCAGAGGAATAATATACTATGTCTAGGTCGAATTCGTTATTGCCGGTGCATTGGTATGGGGCAATGCATCGGTAGGCGCCCTTCCCGAAGTTGATATCCTTGCGAAGAATTGTGTGTGTGTGGGCCAGGATATTCTCTATGTGTTTATTCATGCGATTATCTTACATCAGACTTGAGATACATTGTGGTTATTATTTATTACGTTATCTTTTGGATATGATTATCTTGGAAATTGTTGTGGGAATAATTACTCTTTGGAATGGTTATTTATTGTGGGATTGGCTTTACTCTTGCACTTAATTATTGTTAATGTATAAACTTGAGATCTTTGAAAATGTAATGTTTTCTTTCAAAATTTACGTATGTTATTTGTGAAATGAGACCATTTTCTACATTTTTCAAACCTAGTTAGAGTTTAGGAGGATTTTCCTACAGTGCGTAGTGCTCATCCCCTACCAATAATGTTTTTTTTTTTTTTAGATTTCGTGCTAGAGGAAGATCTCGGCGTTGACGAGCCGGGAAATTGGGAGGTTCCACCAGAGGGGAACCTAGATCCCGAGGTGGACATTTAGAGTTATAGTTTATTTTTGTTCTAGACTAAGGAATTTATTTACAATCATGTATAGTCTAGTATTTTGTTTATTCTGTTGCTAAGTTTGAGTGTAATTCTTTTGGAATGTAAGTGTCATAGCTTGGCCTATTCTTTTGGGATGATATGGTTGATATTACATTTGGTGAATGTAATTTTTTTATTTGATGGGTAAATGGACCCGGTGTGGTCAATGTAGTATAATTGCAAAGGTTGTATTTTGGGTAGAGCTCCCCGTACAAAGGAGACTCTGCCCGAATTTTGTTAAATTAAGGACCCCCGATTTTTGGAGTGTTACATATTTAGTTTTAAACATGTAATATTGGAAAATATCGTAATGTGAACTCATGTGAACTGTGTTTTGCTTAAAATTGATGTTACATGAGTTTGATATGAGGTTATATAAGTTTGGGATTGATTGGAATTGAAAGGAAGGAATCTTAGGAAAACTAGTAAAACCTATCGGTAGAACTTTTCCAATAGGCAAAACCTACCGATAGAACTTTTTCAGTGAGCAAAACCTACCGGTAGAACGATGACAAACCTAATGATAGGTTTCCAAAAATCATAATTTTTAAGAATGCTTTCAGGCATTGTGTCCTTTTATTCAAATGATATAAATGGACAATAACGGAGTATAAATTGTGGTATATTAGACCTCGAATGGGTCATGTGATTAAATATATACATGATATGCATTTGGGAGTACCCGGTCCAAGGGAGACTCTGCCCAAACTTTGAGTTATTGTGATCTCAGTAAAGGGGATGTTTTGTCGTGATGACGGGTTATGTGACATTCATGGGTGTTTCCGCAGGTTGATGGTTGGTCAACGGGTTGACAAAGGACCCCTAGTTTTAGGGGCATCACATTTAGTCTTGTTATTTACATAAGAAGGAGTTCATTTGATTATGTTTTCTGTGACCGTTTATAGTTTCAATTTCAATTTCAATTTAAGGTACTTTGTTATTTCAATTCAAGTTCCATTTCTCTTTTGTTCATGATTATATCGTCAATAATTGCTTTTAGTTTTACTTTGCAATGAGTGAGTAGTCGATTTTCAGTATGATCGAATGAGGGATTCTCATCCATGAATGGAAATTTTGACATAACTAGGGTTTATGATGTTTAAGTTATTTTATTGATTAAACAATTTGTTTTGGAAACATGGTTGATATGTATATCTCTTTGCTTATCCATAGACAATTAGGTTTAGCACAGATAATTCTTGAAATCACTGCAATCAACGTGATTGTAATTCTTTTACCAATAAATTCAATCAATTTAAATACACATTTGTTATTTACTTGATTTAAAGTTGAATATTTTTCATTCAAGGGCATTTGATTACAACCTTGAGTGAGTTATAAAGTAGGTCCAAACTCTTGTTTGAGGTGAGATGAGCTCTGAAGAATGTCTGGTTTCTTTTAAATATTGTTTCTTTAGTTTATTGATATTTAAAACACTTTCAAAATTCAAGAGTTTTACTTTTCTTTTTACTCTTCGTCTTTGAGTTACAACTGTTTTCCCCGGGGAGACAACCACAATAATTGTCTAAGTTACTAAACAATATACATTCCTACGCTTGGGAAACCATTTATATTTTCTAACTTTAGAGAACAAGCATCTATCATCACTACTAGTTATTCTAGAATGGATTCTAAAAAAGAAAGTGGATAAATTGTATGACCATCTCTCTTTGTGGGTCTAACTTTGCATAATGGAAAGCTCGTATGAGAGCATTTCTAAAATTAGTTTATGAGAGAGTTTGGTTAATAGTGCAAGAGGGTTGCAGCCTTCCCACTACAACCGTACAAGTCAAAGGTGGTGAAGTGGTGGTTGAGTTGAAATCCCCAAGATTTGGTCAAAAACTGAGATAGACTCAATAGGGTGGAACTCAAAACACTTGAATGCAATATTCAGCTCCAGAGGATTGCTAACTGCAAGGCTTCCAAAGAAGCATGGGGACATCTTGGTTGTTTTCCACGAAGGGACTTCCATGGTCAAGAAATCTAGAGTCCAATAGTACACTCTCAGTTTGAGACTTTGAAGATGTAAGATGATGAAACATTTAGTGAATTTTATGTTAAATTGTGCGACATTGTAAATTTATCCTTTGCATTAGGTAGTAAGGTTCACGATGTGGCCATTAATTCAAAAATATTGAGATATCAACCAAAGAGGTTTCATGTTGAGGTCACATCCTTGGAAACGAGTGTCAAAATGGAGTTGGTGTTGATTGAAGACTTAGTTGGACCGATATTTACTTTTGAGATAAGTCTTCCATCCCTAAAGAAAGAAAAGATAATTGCCTTCAGCTCAACGAAATAAGAAGAATTCGAGTCAGCCTGATTAAGAGAGGACGACCTTACCTAAATTTCACAGAATTCAAAAAATACTCAAGGCTAGCAATGTGCATTCCTCAAGGTTGAAATGAAAGCCTAGAAAATGTACTACTCCTAAGGAGGGAAGAGAAAGAGAGGGAAGAAGATCTCAACAAGAGATTTAAAGAAAGAGGTAAGGCTCCATTGTTTTGAATGTCAAGGATTTGGACATATTGCTTTGAAATGCCCAAATTGAACCAAGAAAGATATGCTCAATGAAAATAGGAAAGCTGTAAGGGCAAATGGAGTGATAGTGAAAGTAAGTCAACCTCAAGTGATGACTCCTCTTCTAATGATGATGAAGAGAACTTTACAGCCTTTGTAGGTGTGACGCCCCAAAATTCGGGGGTCATTTTTCAACCCATTGCTCACCCATCAACCCGAGAAATACCCATGGTTACCATATAATCCGATACCATGTCGTTACACCCCATTCACCCAGATCATAAAAAAATAGAATTCGAACAGAGTCTCCTTTGCACGAAAGCACTACCCAACACATAACCTATTCACATATTATTCATATGACCTTTCCAAGGTCCAAACCCTAAAGTTTAGGAATTAAAATTTAACCATTTACATCATCCAAAAAAAGGAGCTCAAGAAGTGAAGGCTCGGCAATATTACATTTAAAATTTCAATTTTTGGGAAGAGATACCGATACCCAGGTAAGGAGTATCGGTACCTGGGCATTCTGGAAGCCAGGCACCAATACCTGTGGGCCTAGATACCGGTACCTAAGCCCACTGTCAATGGGGTACTATTACTTATGATCCTAGGTACTCTTCAGATGTCGGGTACCTGTAATGTACTGGCACCTAGAGCCCAGATTTCCCCCAAACTCCCCAGAATCTAACTTTTACCCAATAAACTCATTTAACACGTACTACATTCATTTGTTTTGCAAAATAATATCCCATTATATGCCTTTGTCAAAATACAAGCTTTGAACATAATTTACATAAGGCCAAAACAAAATTATACATGGGATTACAAAATTCAATTTAAGAGCCACAAGTAGGATCTGTTATCAACACAGTCCCAAGTGAGAGCCATCCGCCGAAGCTGGTCTCTAACACTTGAAATGTATCCCTATAAAGGGTAAGTCACACTCAATAGGGTGTCTCCTAAAGAGGCTAATCCCCAACCTAGACACATGAAATTTCACATGCAAGTCATCACATCAAGCATCTAGTCAAATACATACATTTCATAAATGAATGCTACACTTTTCATGCCTTGTCATGAGATGGAACTCACGCATGCAATGCAAACTTGAGCCCTCCACTGACTTCCATAACACATGTCATGTCATGCGCATGCATTCAGGCATTCCAACCCCCTGTCATTGATATTAGACATCCAACGACCATTTTGTAAAATCTTATGTCTTTTTTTTGGGGGGGGTAATTTATGGACAACACACCAACAATCTACCAAACCAATACGGCATTTTTGGGCATCACACCTCTAGTTCTGAGTACATGACACACTTTTCTAGAATTTTAGCACAGGGCAAGCGAGTGAACCAAGTAACCGGGCCTTGCACCTGAGGAAGAATCTATCCCTTCTTGCTACACCTGACACATATTTTCAATGCAACCAATGCGACTTAGTAGAACCTAGGTCCAACCTTCCTGAACCTACGTATCAACCCACCAAGGCTGGTATTTGATTAAAAACATGCACACACACCCATACTCATGTCAAATGCCCACAAATGTGATGCTACTCGTGAATATGCAAATGTAATGTACAATTGCTATTCACAATATCATGTTCATCATATCATGAGCATATAATGAACACATCAAACTTTCACAAGCATTCCCAAATTCCTCAGAAATCAATTATGTCATAAAACATATAATAACATTTCATAAAATCATAAAGTATGTTATATTATTTTCAATTCAAATAACATACTTGGATTCCTAAGCATTTTATCAAACACTTAGTAGGCAATATTATGTAAGCACATATCATGCCCAAACAACACATTATTCATGAAATCAAGCAATTTCATCAAACCCAAATCATACAAGAATTGGTTTTAACATATTCTTATATCCATTTTCATATTTCAACTACACTAGGTATGTACTATACATGAGAATTCATCTCTAGCACCCTACCCATTTCATATTTAAACCCTAAGTTGGAAATAAACCTAGTTAGGAGGGAACCCTACCTCTTATAGCATATGCCCCATGTAATAGAAGCCCCAAAAACCCAAAATCCAACTTCCCAAGCTTTATCCCAAAATTCTCATCTTTGAGATTTTGGAGAAAATCATGATTTTTGGTACGGATGTGTAGCTCTCTTTGTGTAGAGCAACTTTAATTCTTTGCCCAAAGCGATCCGACGGTTGGATCTTTGTAGATTAGAGAAAGAAGGTGAGAGAACTTAGATTTTCTCTTCTTTTTTTTCTTTCTCTCCCTCTCTCTCTCTCTCTCTCTCTCTCTCTCTCTATTTCTGAAAATGGCTGAATAAAATGGAGGGAAAATCTAATTTTTCCCTCCTTAACTACCCTTGCATTCTTAGCCCTCGTTGCACCACATGTCCATCTTCGATTGGTAAAATTTTATCCCGATTTGATTAAATCGCGTCCCATGTTAATATTTGTGTATTTTTATTGAACTAAATTTAAATTATTTATCAGGTGTTGTGAATAAAATCTTATCGCATTTATTTTAGTTGCGTGACGCCCAATCGCATTGTATAACATGAAAAATCTAGCTGTCTCAGAATTTGACAAAAATTGACTGGGTAGCTAGATTTCGCGAGACGAATCAAACGGTGTGGTTCATTTTATCATTTGAATTTTATAAAATTTATATTTTTAACCCATACCATAATGGCTAATTATCGTTTTGCCATTTTTAATAAAATTTTAATGTTCTCAAGTTTTATAGTACGTTCACACTCTCTTTCCCCCAAAAAATTCAATGATTGAAGTTGAGGCAAGGATTATCACAAAAATAGAAAACTTGGAAGAAGAAATCCCCACATATCTGGAGGATGAAGAATGTTTTGAGGATATACAATACGTATACGACCAATTATATGTGCAATTCCTCAAACATTGAGATAAGGTGCTTTCCTAGAGTGGTCAAGTGAACAAGATAGAAAAACACTTCATGTGGATTTTGTTAAGTCTAAAGCTCAAATATGTGGGCTAGAGGAAGAGAAAAAGTCTCTTCTTGATCGACTGAGCTTCTTTGAGAAAGAGTGTCATAAGCTTATAAAGTTAAATAAGAATTTTGAGTCAAAATTTGCAAAACTTGATAAGAATCTTCAGGAATCAAATGAACTATCTAATTTACTTCCACAAAGCAATGAGAAGTTTGATAGAATATTATCTATGGGAAAAAGTGTGGGTGATAACCATGGTTTAGGCTACACAAATGAACACATCAACACTTCTTTCAAGACCATGTTTGTGAAAGGTAACACCAACCCATCACCCCCACAAGAAAACACAAGTCCTAAAAAAATTAAAAATGGTAAGGGTAGGCTCTCACAAAAGAATATGATTAAGAAAACTCAAACCAACCATAATATGTGTTATACTTGCGGAGACCATGGTCATCATAGTAGACATTGCATGAAAAATAGGGAAGTCTTAAATAAGAAGCTCGTGCATCTAACCAACCAATCCAAAACCTTAAATCATCAAGTCTCAAAGTTTTCCAAGCTTTTAGAAAGGTCAAGTGTGTCCAAACAGAGTCATTCATTATCTTCACATAGACCACATGCTAGAGAGCCCAAAACTCCTTCTACCGCCAAGGTCAGAATTGATCTACATACATCCGGGAAGAAGAGAGTTAGTCATCCACCTATTCCCCTACCTAACCCAATTTTAGGAAGGTAAAGCAAGTATGGGTGACTAGTAAGGACCTTGAGAAACTCACCATCTCGACCAAGTTAGAGGCCCCTCGTGCTTCTAGAGAAGTCATGGCTCCTAAGAAATAGGAGAGGTGAGAGTATGGACCAAGATGATCTTTAATGCATATCATTGAAAATTCTAGGGTCATACATTATGTGTGTATGTGTGTGTGTGTGGGTGTATTGTTATTTTTTTCCCTATGAAAATTAAAAAAACAATAGAAACTTGATAAATCCAAAAACAAAAGAAATTGAAAAATCCAAAAAGAGTTTCGATGTCAATTTTGACACTCATTTTTAGGGTTTAAGTTAATTGCTTTATTTGTCTTTCCATTGTTTTAGTGCATGCTTATGCATATTTTTCTTGTACATGTTAAAATGAAAAAGTCAAAAACATTGGAAAAGAAAAGGCCAAAAAGATTTTGTTTTCAGTATTCTTATTTGTTTATGATCATTATAATTCACACTTTAGTTTCCATTGTAGTGATATCATCCTTAAATCACAGTCAAAATGTGCATTGCTATTAGTCATATTAAATGATAGACTAAGCATAAATCTTAGTGCTTAATTCATTAACCAAAGTCTCTTTCACCCTAGCGTGCTTGAATAGTGTTTATCTTTGAAAATTTAATAAATCAAATACACACATGCCATTCAGGTTTACACTTAGGTGTTTGATTAGTTTGAAGTATTAATGATCTTAAATGACTCTAAATGTTGGTGATAGGTGAACACATGCCTAAAGGTTAGTTAAACTCCAATCCCTTAAAAGATGCCGAAGTCCAAATCTATGAAAAGAGCCCAATGAGGCCAAATTTGAAAAGGTGAGGCACACATAAATGGCTAAGAACAATTGCTCTTGAATTGTGAGAGTACTTATGCTTAAGTGTAAATTACACAATTGTAAAGCTCATAGAGCTCATGCTAATATTGATTAGAAGCATACATTAAATAGTATGGAATTCACAATTGTGTTAATTGAATTCATAGAGTAGAAGGAATAAAAGAAAGGGGTAGTTGTCAAAAAAATCATTAGGACACTCACTAATTGGTCATATATTCACTTAGACAATGCCTTAAGATTTTGTGTTTAGCTTATTAATAATTTAAACTAAGTAGAATAATAATTGTGTTGGAGTTTAGTTTCGCACATGATGTACTTGAATTAGTCCAACTTGAACAAAATTTGAACACGTGAGAGTTGAATTGAACCAATTGATGAAACATTGCCCTAGGAAGCATGAAATTGAGTTTAATATCTCTAACTATACCTTAGAGTAATGAAATGAGATGATAAAATTTGGATGGAGCTATTATAATGTAAATTGTCTAATTGTCATGATTATAAAAAATTAGCATTTTTTTTTAAATTGAGAATTGCATTACATTAAATCTAAATTCATCCATGCATGTGCATTTAAGTTGTATACACATCATGCATGCATTATAATTTGAATTTGTGTAATTTTTATGATTATAAACAATGAGCATATTTTTTGTTTAAATTGAGAATTACATTACATTAAATCCAAATTCATCAGGGGTACATTTAAGTTGTATATACATCATGCATGTATTTATTTGAGGGATTGGAGGATAGGATGAATGAGTGAATGTCGAGATCGGGTTATTAGGACTTAGATGTTTTAGAGACCGCTCCATTGAGCTTCTCACCACTCAAGTGACCTTACGTAACGTCGACGGCTAGGGTTTTAAAATCAAGTCTCAGAGGACCCGTTTCATTCCAAACTCTCTCATTCATGTTCCAAACCTCCAAAAGCTATAACCCTTGTCTTTAAAGCTCTCCCAAACATAGTCTACATAGATCTAAGGTTCATTCATCATTCAATCTACAAATCCACATAAGTGAGACCTAGATTCAAAGAGTGTTTATTGAGATAACTCCAAGAAGAAAGAAATGACCTAGGGTTGAGGATGTTTATGAGGAAGTCATGGAAAAATTTTATGATACTATTCAATTCCCAACACTGGAGTTCACCAGGAGATACCGAGGGGAGTTCTCTCTCAAGCTAGTGTTGATCGAACAAGGGTTGAACACTGCAGAGGTCAGTCATTCAATTATCACCAATCTCACTAATCGTGGGACCTAGATGTTTAATGACCCCATAATTTCAAATGACAGCATTGTGAGGGAGTTTTATACACATATTAGTGATTCTGATCCATAGGCTGACCACTTTGCCACATATATTAGAGTTATTGAGTTTACGTTTTCTGCCTCTCTCTTTGCTATCACATTTGTCATACCTAGGGTAGGGTATGATTACCTTAGTTTTAGACCAGTAGATGACTTGCCTTCTCTGCATATTTTGCTAGTAAGTTGTACGATATTGACCATCCTGAAAATTGGGTCACCTTGACTATTTTGCAAAAGTATTTAACCCCATATTATAGGATGCTAAATCTCATGGACAACTACAATGTAGAACCAAAATCCTATATTTCAGACTTTATTACCCAAAAGTCACACATGTTATATGCCATAGGAAAAGGGTTTGAACTTGATTTTCCAATGATGATATTTGGTTCATTCAGATAGCCTTTTTAGAGGGAAGAGTGTCAAATAATGTACTATTTCAATCTCTGATTACTCATATCTTCCAAGGGCAAGGGGCTGTTAGTTTCTTTAGAGACCAATTATAGAACCCCATGAGGGCCTTGAATAAGAGTTCGATGAAGCAAAGAAGGCTTAGGCTGATTATGTTGTAGTGGTTGAGGAGCAATCCCTACTTATTCATCTTAAGACTAGTACGTCTAGGACACCTCCACCGACTGAGTCAGGTTCATACATTCTTATAATCTAGATTTCACTTCTCACAGGTTGGATGCATGGGATGGCAGCATTGTGAGTATTGAGGAGACCTAGAAGTCTATGATACAATCAATTGTTCACAAAGTTGGGTGACTCAGGATGTTGTTGATGGGCAAGCAAAGTGCAGGCAAGCCAATGCCAAACGACATTGATTCATATTTAGAATTACCCCTATTTACTTTTATTTATTTTGATTATTTTCATTTTTTGTGACACACCCTTAGTCCTAATCTTGATGTTCTTATCATATTTGACTTTAAGTTACATGTCTCGTTTGTTGCTTGCTTACTTTATGTGCATGTTTTAGCTAGTTAATTTGTATTCATACCTTCTTATTGTACTATGATTCTATGCTATGCTTGTTATATGTTGTCATTGGGTTGACATATATAGCAAAAAAAAGGAAAGGATATGTTGGGTAACTTTATTTTATACCGTACTTGTTGCATTTTATCATTGGATTGACAATTATGAAAAAAAAGGGAGAATATTTTAGGTACATATGAGAGGATTCAGGGATATTTACCCTTGATTAGGCTAGATATTTTGCATGTGAAAATAGAAAGGGGAGTTTGGTCAAATAGGAAGGGGGTGTAAATTTACAAACTTGACATAAAGCCACCTATTTTACATTTGTTAATTTTACACTTATTATTTTACTTACGAACACCAACTAAGGGAGAGAACTTGAAGTGATTTATATTAATAGATCAATAGGTTTTCAAACATATTGAGCGAGTTAGTTCTTAACATGTTATATATTTGCACTTGCATGATGTAGACATATACATGCCCTATGCTTAACTTGGTGAATTCCAAACCTATGATTATGTTATGTAGTTCTCTAACATATGATGACTTTCATGAGGCTTTGGTTTGAGTGGTGATTTGCAAAACGACGATCTTAAGGCTTCATCTAAAGAAGTAGATATTTTATTTAAATAGAGATTTAGGATGTTTGCATGAGTGTTGAGATTAGATTTACAATTTGTTTTGTTCAATGGTTTGTGGGTTTTAATCTTAATTTCATACTTGTGTATTTTGATAAGTGTGTAATATTGCATATTTAACGGCCTCATTACATGCATTTTAACTCAACTTTGCATTTAATTACTTAGAGTTAGTTGAATTTATGAATAATGTTAAAATTTTGATGTTGCAAGTAATCATAGGGTAAATGATGCCTTTCAGAATCTTGTAACTAAGTGTGGATGAGTAGTGAATTAATCGACACATTATATGAGGATTTGGAGGTTTAAAAATAAAAGAAATGAAGGAGGTATTGGTACTTAGTATCATAGGTACTAGTACCCAAACCATTTGGTATCGGTACCTAAATTTTTCCCATTTTTGACCATGATCCACTTCAAATATGAAAAAGTTCAATGAAAGTTGTAGATGTGGATGTCCTCTATCTTATATCAAACTTTCAGCTCAATTCTACAGTGGGATCAAAAGTTATAACAAATTTATGAAAGTTGGTCCTAAGTTAGCATCCCCCTTATGACCTGCTGGTAGAAGGCAACCAAAACCTATTGGTAGAAGACCCTACTAGAAGTTTTGTACCGGTAGAAACCTTTCAATCTACCGGTAGAACTTGCCGAGAAAGCTCAGACACTTCTCAACACAACTACACCAACCACAGGGGCCCACCTTTTGACATCTAAACCATACCCTGACATGTTTGACACACCATGATGATCACTTACACCCTAAAGTCAGATTTGGAAGAGAAAAGCATGGGATAGGTAAGAGAGAGAAGAGCGGTGGTTGGTAAAGCATGGGAGGAGCATGCTTGGCCTGTAATTGCTTGTGGAAGTATTCAATCTCTTCCCACTCATTGCAATTAAGTTCTCACAGCCTAAGGAGAGAAGATGGATGAAATTTAAAGAGGTCTTACACCATTATTCAATTACACACAGGCTTTTAGAGAGAGAAATTCCAAGGTAGAAGATGAATTTGTAGAGAGAGAAAGTTAGGTTTTTACATTTCCTTCATCATTTTCATTGTAGTAAGCTTTATATTACTTGTAATCTTTCCCTCTGTCACTTTAAACTCTTTTATTTAAGTTGTAATCAAGCTTAGTCAAGTGTTTTGCATTTCCATTTTCTACATTTGGGTATTTTCTCTTCAAGCTTTTTAATTTGGGTATGAATGACTTTACTCTTGTAGTTTAAACCTTTTATTGCATCAATACAAGTTTCATGCTTCATTTCATTATCATGCCTCTTTACATTATGTTTGTTCTTACCTTTACTATGAGTAGCTAGACTTTTAGTTGGCTAATCCAAGGGAAATTTCCTCTTGGGTATGTGAAATCGACTCTCTTTCATTCTTCCTCGTAATGTAAAGTGTTTGGCTTGACAAGATTGAGTGCGGACGTGGTTGTGGCCTCTTGATACACCATAGACTTGTCACGAGGTATGTTTGTGCCCAACACATTCACATTAGTCCCTCACTTCCTATGAATCAATCAAACACCAAGACACCATTGGATGAATGAATTGAGTTGATTTTGCATTCCCATTGGAATGACCTATATGGATTAGCCAACCTTGCTTTCTTGCGTTTTTTATCAAAACACAAATCCCCAAACTTTAAATCACAATATTTTCCATATTTCCATTTCACAAATCACTTCCAAAAACACTTGACCTTTTCTTCCCTGAGGAGACGACCTTGGAATACCCATTCCAAGTAAAACATGACATTACAAGACTCTCTCTATGCTTGGGAGTAATTTTGCACACACATTTTTTTCCATCCACACATAATTTTCTCACTTCTTGCATTGAACCCGAGGGAGAGTGACACTCACTAATTTCTATAAGCCATACACACACAAATTCGGGTTCATGTTTGGAGATTAGGAAAAACCATCCCAACATTTTTGGCGTAGTTGTCAAGGAAGGCTAAGCGTCAAATTCGAAGGTGATTTAAGACGGCATAGGTAAGTCTCGTGATTTTTATCACGGGCCAAGGTATGTCATCTCGATTGTAAATAGTTTAATATAGTTTGTGTTTTATGTTATGTGTCCTAATTTTTATGAAAATGTATTAAATGCCCCAAATTTTGAAAATGTGTGCGACATTTGTGATGAGTATTGAGCACATCACTAGTGAGTGTCCATTAAATTATATTGTTCAAGACTTTGCATGTGAATGATCAATTTGAAAATTGGCCCCCAAAAAATTTTACCTCTACAATTATGTTGGAACAAGTTATCCAAGTTAGGGTTGGGAGAACGAACCCTATAATTTTTCATCCAATCTCACACCACCAAATGAATTTTGCCACTATCCAACATTTGAGGATTCAACCGAACAAGAATTGAAAATTACTCTTTGCAAGTTTATACTATACCAAATGGAAGTAATTGCCCAAGTAGCCCAACAATTTTTTGAAATTAGAGATAATCTTATTGCATTGACTAATGTTATAATTACTAATTGTGAAAAACAACATCTTGAGTATAGTCAATGTATTAAGGAAAATCATTTCTATGGAATGCAAATTGATGTTGAATCTCCCACCACTCTTGATTATGAAAATTTTTGTAACACCCCGCATTTTCTTTTATATATGTATATAGATATATAGTAAATAATTGTTGTAAAAATGGGGATATGTGTAGTGATGTGTGTTTGAATTTGTAGAATGAAAAAGGGATGAACAGTGCACTGGCTGTAACATCAAGCTCGATTTCGACCTTGATGCAGTCCATATCTCTCAAACTTAAAACATGAAATTTGTAGAGCTATCTCTTAGGATTCCATATCACCTTGAATCATCTCAATCGGAACTAGGAGGAAGGAGTTATGTCCATATTACGAAGTAGTGTCTACACTGTCCAAAAATCTGTCCGGCAGACTACCTTTCGCTAATTTCATCATAACTCTTTATTGGAAAGTCCGAATTGTGCACCGTTATTTTTGTTAGAACCCTAACTCGTATATCTTTCCAACCATATAGGTTACACCTCCTAGAAATACCTGAGTCAAATCAGTTTATTCTATGAAGTTGACCAAAAATCTGCACTATGGTGTTCCTTGGATAGTAAAGGGTTGTGCTTTCTTATTAGACCTTGAAGGTGTAAAACCCATATGTTTACATTAATATATTAATGTACTTGTTTAGTGATTCTTCTATATGTAATGACTTAAGAATAAACCATATATATATTAAAATCGTAAGGATATCACCTATAGTAGTTCGAAGGAATAAAATAGAAATTTTAATGTTCCAAGTGTGAATTTATTTTAGTTTTGAAATAAATCATAAAAAGCAATGTTTTTAGGTTAAATAACATTAAAAATGAATCCGGAACGTCGAAAAACCTTAGGGTAGTCGTATGGATCAAATTGGAGATTTCTAGTGGCAAAAACTGTAATTTTAAAAAAAAAAACTCAAAATTCAGCCCATGAACAGTGATTTGTTGCGGACTGCTGTGTTTAAAACACAGAATCCAGCCAATTTCTTCCATTTTTTCTCACATCTCTCACCCCCAAACCCCTTAGCACCCTTGGGGAAGATAGAGGAAAGGAGGAAAGGTAGAAAGGAGGTCATTAGAGCTTGGGTTTTTGGTTTGAAACTTTGATTCAAGGTAGGGATTTCTTCTCTTTCTCTTACATTGAGACTAGGGCTATGTATACATATAGGTTTTTTTTTTGATCTAAATCTTAGATGTATGTTAGGAACCTTTGATTCTTGATGTCTATGCAAATATTTCATGTTCTAAACAATGTTTATGTTGGGTAACTACTTTCTCTTGTTTTTTGCTCTCAACCCTAACTTTTGAGAAATATGGATTTTTCTCTCTATAGTCACTCAATCTTGGCTTTGAAAACTTTAGTGTTTGTGTTGAGTAATAAATGATGTTGTGGTGATCTCTTGTATTTTCCTAATTGTTATTGAAATTGCCTCATAATGGATTTTTGGATCTTTGGAAATTTGCTTGTAAATTGGAGATTTATGGAATCCTTGGTTATGTGTGACGATTGTTGGGATGATGTGGATCTTGTATGGTTTTGTTGGAATGAACATGGATGAGAGGTTCCTTGTAAGGATGCTCATTTCCATCTCAAGAGGTTCCTTGTAAGGATGCTTGAGAAACCAAACTTGGGGTGAAGGTTCCTTGTAAGGATGCTCACACCAAAAGAGGGACAGTATGTGATTTTCTCAAGAGGTTCCTTGTAAGGATGCTTTAGAAACCAAATCTGAGGGTGAGAGGTTCCTTGTAAGGATGCTCCCTTTAGAGAG